>BRDA01009919.1:0-20588 GCA_036984385.1 Crenuchus spilurus
TGATTTGACAAAATCATGAGTGAGGAAGTTGCTAAGAAGTGTCTGCTGGCGATGGATAATGTTCACTTCAGACTTTCATATCCACCCTTTTTAGGCGTGAAGAATCTATGGACTGTGTACAGGGATTAAGCCTAGTCTTGGACTACAGAACATTTTCAGTGGAGATTCTCCACTGAAATAAAAATATAGTCCAGGACTAATCTTGTCTGGGAAACCAGCCCAGTGAGACAACACTGAGGATATACAGTGGAACCTCGGTTTCCATCATTAATCTGTTTTAAAGTGCCTGATGCTGGGTTAAAAACACTACCCAATTTAGCTCATTTGCTTAACCCAGCACTGGGTCACTATATAACAGAAGTCATGCTGGGCTGAACTGCTGGGTTGCATGAATAACCAAACAGAGCCTAAATAACTTCCCTTTCAAAGAGATCATTCTGACTAAGCATTGGGTTGTTACACTATTAGTGTGCAATTCATACACTCTACAAACACTACCCACATGCTGGGTTAGGCTGGTTGTGTCATTTTCTTGTTTGCACAGTGCTGGGGAGTTTTTTTTTAGTATTTTTGCTAGTTCAGCTACCGGGTTAATGATTGTGTTAAAACATCAACCCAGCCAATGGGACAGTGTTCAACAGAAATGTCATGTGATCAGGCAGTCATCACTGGGGTGTTTTTTCTCCCACAATGCTGTTTTTTGTTGTTGTTGTTGTTGTTGTTGTTGTTGTTGTTGTTGTTGTTGTTGTTGTTTTTAGCTGCTGGGTTAGTTACTATGTCACAATGCCAATCAACCCAGACAAGCCCATTCTCAACATAAATGTTATAAATCTAATCAGTAATCAATCTTCCACAAAATATACGCATATTATGACTTTCAGAGCCAATACAAATATTTATTTATTTCAAAATAAAACTGTACTGTTAACTGTAAATTTCTGATTATAATGTGGGACTGAGAGGTTTAGAAAATGTCAGCATAGTTCATGTTTGTTTTCAGTAGTATAAAAGAAGTGAAATTGGGAAAGAAACAAAATAGTGAGCCAGGAAAAGGTTAAAAAAACAACCCAGCACTGGATCAGAGTAACACTATGTTTAAAAACGTCTTATGACCAACCCTCATGAGTTGTTGGTACATGAATGAATGAACGTTACACTTATATAGCGCCTTTCTAGACACCCAAGGACGATTTACAATCAACACACTCCATTTACACACACTCAACCACACACACCGGCAAGAAGCGGCAGCCAATTGCGCACAGCGTACTCTCAACCGGAAGCGACCGTCCACCTGGAGGACTGCATCGAGCACTAGGGCAATCACCCCTGAGTGCCAACCATATCTGGGCAAACATACATACACATATTCATTCACACACACCAGGGTAATTTTTTTTGAGTATCCAATTCACCTGATCTCCATTTTGGACTGTGGGAGGAAACCGGAGACCCCGGAGGAAACCCACGCAGACACGGGGAGAACATGGAGACTCCGCTCAGATGTGGACTCGAACCCAAGACCTCAGCGCTGAGAGGCGAACGTGCTAACCACTAAGCCACCGTGCCGCACCGTACTGCTCTGCTGTGTCTGATACACTTGTACCAACACACACTAACACACCACCACCACATCAGTGTCACTGCAGTGCTGAGAGTGTCCTGCTCTGTGGTGGTCCTGACCATTGAAGAACAGAATGAACAAAGTTTACAGAGAAACAGATGGACTACAGTCTGTACAAAGTGCATCTACATGCTCAGAGCTAAAATAGACAGTGAGTGGAGATACAAGGTTACTGTACCTAATGAAGTGGCCAGTGAGTGTATATATTTTGGTGCCAGGCTTTTGCATTGATATCCTTTGTGAGGTACATGTACCCTCCTGGCATAAAGTCATTGAGGACTAATAATAATATCTCATTTAGGGCTGACAATTATGTATGCTCGTGCCTCGCTCGAGCATCGGCTCATTCACTGAGAGCATATGGAGACAGCTTAAGACGACGGATGCACTCACTCAAGTGGGATTCCTCTGTAACCATAGCAACCAAACAGATGTGATAAAGAGTGTCGGGTCAAAGACTATAATTCAAGAGCCAAAGAGTCTGACATGAAAGATCACTTCCTATTGAGAAATGCAGTATACAGACAAAAGTATTGGGACACCTGCTTATTCAATCTGAAATTTAGGATGTTAAAAAGAGTTTGTCCTGCTTTTGTTGGAGTGAAGGCAGTTGCACAACTCAATGCTGGAAGACTTTATACCCCTTTAGCCCACACCTGGCATTAGATATGGTGCCGGTCCCTATAGGCAAGATGTGTGTGTATGTCTACATTACTAACTTACTTGCAAAATCATTTTACTTAAATGGCCACTCAGTCATTCTTACAGCAATTATTCATCTTGTAAAGTCTTGTATTTTATATAATATTACATGTGCACTACATTATATTATGTAATATTACATAAACACATTAGCTCTTTGTATGCGGGTGTTTATATAGGCTGGTTACATTGTATTGTTTAAAGTTGACTGAAGTTACTACAAGAGTAATATGTACACTAGATACTTGGGCTGCTCAATCAACATCACAATTATTTTAGTCCATTTTGAGATCCTGATTCGATGACTTTGGAAGCATGATGAATTTATTCAAAAATACTTTTAACAATGGCTTCCTGGCTGAGAGTGAGTTTGGGGCCAAGATCAGAGCATCACTCAGTATTTGTACATGTTTCACAGTATTACAGTATTTGGACTACATCTGCTCTGTGTTTACATAATCTATTGAAGCAAAATTTGTAACTGAAAACAATATTAATTAATCAGCCAGTCCTACTAGATATTTTCATACTTTTACTCAAGTAAATAAATGACTTTTTCTTCTACTTGAGTAATGAGTTTTATCCTTTGTTTTCTTATGGGGTAAAAATGATCCACCACCATGTTTGACAGCAAAGAAAACTTCCTAAATGAACTTTTTTTTCAACTACTTAGAGCTTTCTGCACATTTATGCAACTCTCTTAGGCTCAGTGTGTCTTCATCAATAATAATAATAATAATAATAATAATAATAATAATAATAATAATAATAATAATAATAATAATAATAATAACTTATAATAATAATAATATAATAATTATTATATAATATATATATAATAATAATAAACTTCTATTTTAGTCAAGAAAACAACTTATGACAGGTGTGCTGTAATGAAAATGAGTGGTGATTACATATAATCTGGCATTCAGAAAGTTTGTAATGAATGGATAAGTGCAGAATAGACCTTATTGAAAGTTCATCAAAGCTGCTTTATTTTACTGGTTTAGTAAAGGTGGGTAATTTTTTGACCCTTAGGACAAGGGGAGTGTGCACAGTGTTAAGACTACACAAGGGTTAAATCATTACTTTTACTTCTTGTGGGCTAATCAGTTTTAAGCTGTTTCTGGCTACTCTACCAACATCTGGTCAATGTCAGTACACTAAGAATAAGTTCAGTAAGTCAAAATGCACAAAGTAAAGTTGTTAATGTAATTATAAGTATATTTTGCACAGCATGTTATTCATATTATGATAAGAAACTCTGCATTCATTAATAAGCAACTGAAATTACTAAAGAGAGTGAGAGTAGAGAGAGAGGGGAAGAGAGAAAGAGAGAGAGAGAGAGAGAGAGAGAGAGAGTTGAGAGGAGAGAGAGAGAGAGAGGTAGAGAGAGAGTAGAGAGAGAGAGAGGGAGAGAGAGAGAGAGACAGAGAGAGAGATAGAGAGGGAGAGAGAGAGAGAGAAAGAGAGAGAGAGAGCCTCCAGGCTGCACACATGATGCCCCCAGCACTCTGTCCCTTCTGCAGACACAGATACTGAAATCCTCACAGACAGGCTTCAGGCAGAGTGAGGGATGATAAGCATGGAGAAATGGTGAGCTGGAGGAAAGTACAGAGGGAAATATTTACCGTCTCAATGTGTTACTTCCACAGCATCCAGCATCCAGCCTGAGATGAGAATATTCCTTTTCCCTTTTTCCCCTCCTCTCCTCTCCTCTCCTCTCCTCTTTCTACTGCTGCTGCTTCCTCTGGGTGTGGAAATGTCAGCAGCAGCCTGCACTGGGCCTGCGTATCTCTCTCTCTCTCTCTCTCTCTCTCTCGCTCTAAATGCACACCAAGCATGCTGCAGAAGACACAGCATCGAGCTCCCCCCACCGTGCACTATGGCATCCTCCTCCTACCTCCTGGAGTGGCTGAGTGGGTGTGGGAGTGTGTATGTGTATGTTTGTTTTTGTACCTTCTCAGGACATATTCTGTGTACACACACCCACATTATATATATACATCACATATATGGGGATCACTATTATAGAGCACTGCTGGCCCTGACCAGGAGAATACCACATGTCGTGCTTCAGAGATGCTCCAAACTAGTCATCTGACCATATCTATGTCTCTCAGGTCTTCATGCCCACACCTAACACATAGACTAGTCACATATCCCAGACCATCACATGCACCATAGTTATGAGCCAATCAACATTATTCACATCATCTGTCAATGTGGTCTTAATATATATATATATATATATACTGATGAGTCAAAACATTAAGATCTATTTGTTAATTATGTTGGTCCTTCTGTGCTATATGTATATACATGTCCTGACATTCTATTAAAAACAAAAGAGCGTGTGTGAGAGAGGGGGTGTGGAGGGGGTAATAAAAGTCATTATGGTTTGTTTAGGGGGCAGTGACTCCTGAAGTCATGACCTCAACCATCCTGCACTCAAGCCAGCACAGCTAACAGGGTGGTTAATTAGTAAAGAGTCTTATTAATGCTGCTCACACACACACACACACACACACATAAGGCGGGATGTCTTGCGTGCTAAAAAGGAAAGGAGCTTTCCCCTTCTCTTCCTCCTCTTGTTGCGGTTTTTGCTTCCTCTGTGGAAGCATCTGTTCCAGTCGTGAGAAAACATGAGCAAAAAGGGGAATCCCACACACATCTGAGAAAGCCTGCAGTATGACCTACTCTGCCAACACTATCTGTGCATGACTAGGTGTAAAATGATGCCATATGGGGCTTTCGTCCAGCTGCAATGCTGAAACATATCCACAACAGGACTCGTAATGGACATGAAATGTGATAGAACAGAGGGTCTGCACTGATAGTGATAAATCAACACTTCTCCATGAAACGCTGGTGCCTGTGAACCGCTGGACAAATGTTTATAGATGAGTAATGAGTTCATCCAAAATAGCAAAGGATAACAACAAGCCATGGTGTTACAATGGAAATGCCAAGAATAAGAACAATCCATTGATAGTCTATGGAGATCTCAATTTCAATGCATTTAATGGTTTTGCCAGGACTAAGCGCAAAGAATAAGAACACCATGTGAATGTCAAATAACTACTGTTGACATTCAGTTATCATATAGTGCACATTAACCAGAGTTTCAGATTTGACATTGAGTTGGAATTGGCAGAGTAATAATTAGTGGTGGACAAAGTACTCAACTCTAGTACTTAAGTAAAAGTATTGATACTCATGGTCAAAACTTACTCAACTACAAGTAAAAGTTGCTCAGTCAAAAGTTTACTCAAGGTAAAGTACTGAAGTACTTACTTTTGAAAATACTCAAGTATTCAAAAATACAAATTATATTTTCTAATATCAGTACATTGCTGTATTGTTTTGAGTGCTTCTACAGAACCTTGTAACCTGCTGAAACCACCTGAGGATATATTGACACATAGAACCACTCTGCAACAAAAAGTCTACACCACCTGTAACACAATAGCACAATATTTTATTTCTCACGGTTATTTCAAATTTCTCCGTTGGGCTTTCTCCAAACATCTCCATTGCTGATTTCCGTTTAAATGAAAGTGGGAGCTCAGCTCAAGTCGACAATGACATAATTCCAAATCCCAGGTGTGAGCAGAGACTGTGATTGGTTCCCCTTCTTGTGAGGAGAATAGCGTGTGGCCAATTGCATTTCAGTAAAGAGAAACAGCAACAGGGGACTACAAAGCTATGCTGAGCCAAAAGGAGCGAGTAACGGCAAGCTTCCTAGAAATGTAGTGGAGTCTAAAGTACCATATTTGTCTTTGAAATGTAGTGGAGTGAAAGTCATAAGTTCACCAAAAAATAAATACTCAAGTAAAGTAAAAATACTCAAAAATGTACTTAAGTACAGTACTCAAGTAAATGTACTCTGTTACTGTCCACCACTGGTAATAATCAAGCCATTTCTTGTCTCAGGATTACAGAAATGATTAACAATCCAAAACAGGATCTTGGCTTATTCAAGTGCTTTGTAAAATAAATGATGATGAGGCACAAACCAGAATTAAGACACTTCAGGAAGCAAGTGCTGCTTTCAAATGTGAACAAACTTGTTTCTCAAACTTGTTATTTGTACAAAGCTCTTTAGCAGGGCATGAACAAATGCTTGATTGCATCAGATGAAGATCTACAAGCAAACTTTTTCACAAACCATTATTATCTTGGCACAACAGGTGAGGCCTTGTGCTTGGCCTGCCTGGAGTTTGTCCTGCCTTGAGACTTTCTTCTGGACATCATTTACCTTAGCAGCTCAACCTTCAATGTCATGATGAGAAAAGTGAGTGAATTTACAAGGTAGCGTGAATATTAATATTAGGTTTTAGTTTACAGCAGCTGATTAATTCTTATTTGGCAAGAGCCCTGCAGAAATCAATTCCGGAAATGGCTTTTCAGAGTAACTGAGGTCACCACGTAATTCCTATTGGCCATTCAGGCCATTAAAATATGACTTCAGCATACTGTCATGGGTTTTGACATATTGCCCTTGAGATGTTGACTTCAAAACCACCTTAAGAGTTCTTCCAGAGAGTGACTGCATGCCAAACTCTCCAAGAACAATCATGAGTTAGCATAACATCATCAGATAACATTAGCAAAGCATATGCAATCCCAACAGCAGGACTGATCAACTTTAGAGAAGAAACATGGCTTTGTTATTGCTTGCCTTAGTTCATGAACATATCAATCAATTATGAAGGCAGGGCAGGTCACTGCTTGGCTTTTGGAAACTCTGAGACTGAGTGAGTTGGAATGGAGCTGACCCGCTGCTTTAGACGTCTCCTCCAGTCGATGCAATGGAGAGGATAATAGAGTTATAGGAGCAATATGGGCCAGCTGGAAGAACACTGAGTCTAATTCTGAGTCTAATTCTATTAGGAGAGATGGCAACCATAGCCAGAACCAGGCGTGCTCAAATAACCCCTTCACTCCACCTCGCTAGCATCCACGCCCCGTGCTGCCGAGCGCCTCTTGAAGCCTCTGCTGAAATGTACATTGACTTTGCTAATTAAGTCGACTGTGCCTCTCTCGCCACCGTTATTAGGCTCTATTAATTATCAGCTATTGTCATTACACTCATGACTGTTATTATCCTCGAACCAATTATGCTGTGGAAAAGGCTTCCCAGTATTGCCATGGTGACGGTGTGGGCTGGTCCTGAGCAGCGGTAGAAGTGTGACACTTCCTCCAGAGACAGAAGGTCGTTCATCACCACGGGGTCAACTCTCCATGCTGTCCATCACGGCAGGTTGCCTGGCAACCAGCCATGGGGACTCACGCAACAGACACTGTCACAAACCATCCGTCTAGCTCATCCCAGTAACACATGACTCATAATTGACTCATGACTGTGTGGCTTATAAACGAGGGTGTTTGATAAACTAGAGGCTGGACACAAGCCAGTCTTGCACATACTCTATTTGCCACGCTCTACTTCAGAGGCTCCGTTTCACATCCAGGATTGGAGACACTAGGGAGGCTTATTCAAACTTTAATGCTGAAACAGATTCGAGCGTACACACTTCCCAAGTCACGTGACTTTCACATCATATTTGCATTCAAAATGCACCGTGTATGTACATACTCCTCTAAGACATTTAAGCATAAATACATTTATCTCGGACCACCACCATCACTCAGTATAATCCTCAGAGAACATTAAACATAAATAAATTTACCTCAGACTACCATCATCACTCAGTATAATTCTCAGAGAACATTAAACATAAATAAATTTACCTCAGACTGCCATCATCACTCAGTATAATCCTCCTCAGAGAAGTTTAACATCAATAAATTTACCTCAGACTGCCATCATCACTCAGTATAATCCTCCTCAGAGAACATTAAACATACATTTACCTCAGACTGCCATCATCACTCAGTATAATCCTCCTCAGAGAAGTTTAAACAAATAAATTTACCTCAGACTACCATCATCACTCAGTATAATCCTCCTCAGAGAAGTTTAAACAAATAAATTTACCTCAGACTACCATCATCACTCAGTATAATCCTCCTCAGAGATGTTTAAACAAATAAATATATCAGCTTGTGTAATAATACAGTCTGTGTAATGAATAATTGATGGTGTATTTACATACTGAAACACTGTACCATGTTAATGTTATGTGTTAATGCTTAAGTAAACAAAAAACTAGTCTTAAGCATAACAGCCAATATTTATTATGCTGTTAAGCTCTTTTGGCAATTTTGACAATTCTGATCAAAATATTCAATATTTCATCTCTACAGCCCAAATATCTAGTACTACTCATTAAAAGCTATGCAAAAATTGGACAATTACTACATAAGTCAATTAGACAATAAGTCAGAGAAACAAGCAACAGTTCCTATCAGATATGAATTTGGAGAAAATGAAATATGCCCATCACATCTCTCTACAGGAAAAAAAAAAAAACAATCTGCAGTGACAGAAGCAACTGTGACAACAGGCACCACTATGGTCAGTCAGTTTTCCATTACCCATCTGCCATCCCTCACAAGTGAGATGGTTGTCAGGGCAACAATGGGCCCACCATTGTGCCTCTTGGGACCTTGCTAAACCTTGAAAGACCTTAGTAGTGCAGTCCCCCATTCACAATTTTATACATTTGAAATTCTAGATTACTATGTAGAGCATTATAGTATATATATATATATATATATATATATATATATATATATATATATCAGAGTCAATTAATGTAGGAAATGATTTCAGACAGTATATTAGATGATTAGTTCATTACCATGTGACAGTTCACTGAGTCACAAAAACAAGTCAATGACTAATGTTAAGTAATAAAACGGTTGTATTTACATTTTTTCTAGTGATGGATGTGTGTATTTTTAACACTGCTTGCGATGTACTGCTATCATACAAAATGTAGGTGTAATAAACTACCATAATCACTCAGTGTAATTGTTCTCAGAGAAGTTTAAACATACATTTATGTTTAAATAAATACATTTATGAGAGGTTTAAATGTTTAAGTGTAAATTAAGTTTAAATATAAATTAATTTACCTCAAACTACCATCATCACTCAGTAAAATTATCCTCAGAGAGGTTTAAACTTTTATAAATTTACATCAAACTACCATCATCATCAAAAAAAAGAAAATCAAGACTCCTAGCACTACTATGTCATTTGCACACTGTCAACAGTAACGTTCTGCTGCTATTATGACTGAATGTCTTGCATTTCAACTTGCTGCTACCTAGGACATTTAGGCTCATACTGGTTATTTAGTCTATTGTTTACTTTATTTAATTTAATCTTACTTTAATTAAATTCACCTCAGACTACCATCGTCACTCAGTGTAGTTTATATATAGCCACTATATAGTGACTAGGGCACAGTTTTGCACTCACAATTTCACCATCCTTTTCATTTACTTCTCCATTGACTTAAGCCCAGAACAACAAACTCAGATGGTTGATGGGCAAATGTCTGTTCTCTCCAATTCACACTGCCTCAGAATGTTCCCCTTCCATTCACTCTACAATCTCTCATTCACATGGTTCTGGGATATTCTCCCTTCATTCATACTGTTGCAGGATGTTCTCTCCCATTCATACTGTTCCATGCTGCTTGTCAGTTCTTATTGACCTCTCCCTGCTCTGCCCACATATATGTATTTTTTTCAGAGCAACTGTTTTCAGTTAAAAGAGCTACACTACTATGCTGGACCATGTTGTTATAACTAATCAGACTGGAAACAACGGTGAATTTGTAACCATGCCAACATTAGCTCAATTAATTAAACTTATCATTAGTCTGAACTGGAATTTTGCCACCATTCCAAAAAGCTACCTTTAATGATTACTACAAAAAAGATGTTTGTGGGATTCTGTCAGCATTCAATTCAGATCACACTGATCAAAACTTTACCAACATTTTTTCTATGAAATATCCAGAACAATATAAAAAAATTTGAATATTGTGTAAATAAGTTCATTGCTGTTTATAATTTTGTCTTATAGTTCATGTACATCAGAAACCAGAATCTCAAGACACAACTGATTCTAATCCCCAACTACTCCCCAGGCACCATTTATAGGGCTGCCTACTGCTCTGGGTAAGTGTGCTCACTGCTCCCTAGTGTGTATTTTCACTAGTACATGTGTCAAATTCTTGGTCAATGAGTCATTTTCACTTTTCCACAAATCTAGTCCAAGAAAAGCTGTAGACAGACCAAAAGTGTAGGCTGAAGGTCTGGACCAGCATTAAAACACACATTACATAAACTCACCAGAGATCTGTAGTGCTGCTTCTGCTGCCTCAATGTGGCCACTTCTAGCTTTAGGGCTCGGTTCTTCTCCTCCAGTAGACGGAACCGGTTCACATTGTGAGCAGAATGAGTGGACAGGTGCAGAGGAAGGACGTCATGTTTCAGCTGAAGGGAAAGGTGGAAGAAAAAAACAATGAACATATTCTTGTAAGAGTAATGACTGCTAGGAAAGTAGCTTTGATGGGGTTGGGGGATGGCTACTCATAAAACATCTTGGAGGGTAAATAGGAGAACAGCAGCAATCAGGCCAAAATCAATGCTCAGGATAAAGCCAACAAGACGGGTTCTTTACGTTTTATTGCTAACACATAAGGCGTAACACATGCAGAGCCAGATCCAGTGTAGCAAGAGCTTGCTGCTGTGTCCTGATGGCTGCCAGCACTGCGGTACTGCCAGAAATACCAGCGTGGGAGTGTTGTAATCAAACTGAAGCTGTGAGCTGAGCTTTGGGAGTGTTGCACTGGCAAACCAGTCCTTCTTTCCACCCATGTCCATTACTGATCATTTATTCATGACTACTACCCAGTCGTGTCAAACGCTGCCAGGAGGCCTTCACAACGAGAGCTCTTTCAACTTCTCTTTTTAACAGATCACAGAGAGATGTGTGAGAAACAAGATGTATCAAAAAAGAAACCAAGATGGCATCAAGCAATCTCTTATAACTCAAACTAATTGGTCCAAGCAAGTCAGATCAAGTCTGTGTTTACCTGATCCAAGCTAACAAAATCACTTTCTCAGAACATTCCATGTTGGTTGTGGGAATGTTACATTGGAACATGAATTTGTGCAGTTCAATTAACATTCCCAAAATGTCTTTCTAGAGTTACAAGAATGTTCCTAGAACGTCGCCTTAACCTCATTTGCAACAAGTTAACACTCTAGGAATGTTGTCTTTTGAAAGATATTCAAAAAATACATTATCAGAACATTCTCTTAACATCACATTTTGGCTGTCAGAACATTGCACTGGAATGTTGTGGGAATGTTGTCTTTCAACATTTTGGGGACATTCAAAATTATGTTATCAGAATGTTTGCCAAACATTCCATGTTGGTTGTGGGAATATTGTGTTGTAACGTGAATTTGCCCAGTTTTTTTAACATTCCCAGAATGCTTTTCTTAAGTTACAAGAATGTTCCCAGAATGTCACTTCAACCTCATTTGCAATGACAAGTTAATGTTGTTACACCGATTTTCTCCGCAGTGTATTTAGTAGCCAATTGGGTGCCCATTTATTAACTCTCCCTATCACTTGTAATGTCTCTGACTCTATGAGGTTGCAGACTAACAAAGGCCTCGTCTAATGGATGTGAAGTCAAGCTCCACCTCTTTTCCAACTGCTGCTGATACATCACCACTGGGCAACCAATGCACTCAGATGAAAGTGCAGGATCCCCAGTTCTGATGGATCACCTGGCAGACACCTGAGTCAACTGACATTACTTAGGAGTGCTGGGCAAAGAGTGCCATCTTACTCATCAGGAGAGAGCATGACCAATTTTGCTCTCTCAGGACCCTACTGTCGATGGCAAGCAGCATGACCTGGGATTCAAACTCATGATCCTCAGATTCATAGTGACAACACATTAATCCACTGCGTCACTCATCTTTTTTTGTCTTTTGAACATTCTGAGGACGTTCAAAACTACATTCACAGAACATTTTTCTAACATCACATTTTGGCTGCTTGAGCATTTCATTAGAATTTTAATTTTTCCAGTTTTCTTAATGTTCCTAGATTGTCTTTATAGAGCTACAAGAACATTCCAACCTCATTTGAAATGACAAGTTAATGTTTTAGAAATACTGTCTTGGAACATTCTGATGGTATTCAAAAACCATTCTCCAGTTTGAGGTGTGGAACATTCTCCTTGTTCCATTTTGGTTGTAGGAACATTGCATTGGAATGTCCCCTCAATGTGAATTTGTCCTGTTTTCTTAATATTCCCAGAACATTTTTTGGATGTTATAATAATGTTTCCACAACATCACCTCAATTTTATTTTTTTATATATATTTTAGAACATTAACATTACTGAGAGCTTCTAACATGGGAAGAACTTTACTTAATGTTGTGGGAATGGTCCTTTGTTTGCTGGGAACTTGGCTTCAGCCTTGGTTGGATAATTGATTCCAAACTCAAACTTTTTCTTTTGGACATTTTCAGTGAAAAATTTCAGGCTGAAACAATTTTGCAGCAGAAATGACATCATCACTCTTAACCTTTAAAAGTGTGCCTAGTGACCCATGACCTAATTTGCCCTCTACACTTTATCCTTTTCTACATTAATATATATATAATATTACTTGCTATTGTTATTTTATTGTATTACTGTCTTCTTCTTTCTATTCAAAGAGCATTTTATATGACTCTGAGAGTCTGGAGACTCTGTAGCCACACATCAGTCCAATGTTTTTGTTGTATTAATGTTTAGGTTCTTTTTAAGTGGCCTGTGTACCACTCAGGCTAACAAACATTCATACTGTAATGAATACTGAAGAACCCAGAGGTACATGAAGTCCTGAAAGATATTACAATCTTATTTGCACTTATTTGTACTGATACAAGGCCAGACTTTGATTTCTTTGAATGGGGAGAGCCAAAATACTCAGAACTGTAGGGCATTTTAATACCATATTTGAAAATACTGACAAAAAGTTCATAAACAGTTAGTAATATTTCCCACTCATTGCATAACCAGCAAGCTGTTCCATTCTCTTTCTTGATTTTCTCTACAAACAGAAGCCATGTTGAGCATTACGAGCGTTACAAGCATTATAACATCTCTGAGTGGTTCATCACCAGTCATCAGTGGTGGACCATTGGTTAGAAGAGGGCAGCAGTCATGTAAGCTGGTTGATCAGTGTCTTTCTTAGTAGTGGTGAGTAGTAGCTGAACAGTGTTGGCTGTGAGCTCATCATGTGCACACGGCTGACTCAGGGGAGCACTACTGCCTGCTCCCATTAGCTTCCCCTTCGCTGGAGATGTCTCTTATATACTTCCCCCCCTCAACCCTTTGACCGCACTTCTGTTATCCAGCAAAGTACTGAAAAAGCTGCCCTTAGGTTATGACGCTCACAGGCGGAGAGGTTATCTCATAATTATATAAAAAGAAGCCGTGATTAGTAATCAGAGCCATCATTCTGCATCAAATCCAGGGTCAGGTGTGGCTATTGAACCTTAACAAGCTGAAATGTACCTTCAAGCTCTGGCAATGCTAATTGCAAGATCTAAGCACCATGAACACGTCCACTTGGAAAGCTTCACTATGCTCTCCTGCCAAGCTTGACCTGCATTTTGTTCCTGTCATCCTTCTCCAACCATGTTTTTGTCAGATATTCTTTTCTTTGTCCAATACTCTTGAAAATGATGGTTCCCTCCAGGAAGTCCATTCACATCTACACACCAAAGCATTTTGGAAGAAATGTTTTATTAGGCTTTCAAACTACTACCTGTATGAAATGTAAGCACTTGTTTGATTTACACTAATCAGTCATAACACTATGACCACCTCCTTGTATCTATGCTTATTTTCTATTTTATCAGCTGAGCTTAGAGCTGCACTTTGTAGTTTAAAATTACAGACTATAATCCATCTGTTTCTCTGTATATTTTGTTCACGCTGGTCTTCAATGATCAGGAACACCACAGGCCCACTGAAGAGTAGGTATTATCAGGGAGGTCTCTACATTAGGGATGTTGCTATGGAGCAGTGTTACATAATCAATCATTTTGTTAAAATATATTTTATTTAAATATTATTTTCTAACATTGTTGTGTATTTGACTTATGAAAATGGCAGAAGTTTCCAATACATTTAAAATATTCCTGTATGTGTTGCGTAAGGTCAGTACTTTCAGCAGTCTTTGTTTAGTTAGTGAGTATGGGGCCGGACCATCAGCATCCATTTAAGCAAGTGAGCAGTAGAAAGCACTCTGCGCATGTGCAACATGCTTTCAATAATGTGGGGCACGCTTATGCAGTGGCATCTCTAGAATAGAAAGCCAGGTTGGGCACAATAAATTCTATGGGCAGTATCCCACTTGTCTCATGGTGGGGCTGCCAAATTTGGCACAACACCGGACTATGCTTTTTAGAATTTTTTTGATGAGGTGAATTTGTGGTTGTATTAATTGAGCAAGTAGGTTTGTGTGAAGTTTCACTGATGAGTGAGATGATACCCACAGAATTGATTGTGCCCTACCTGGCTTTCTATTCTAGAGATGCCAATGGGTATTATTTGGGTGGATCATTCTCAGCACTGTAGTGACACTGGCATGGTGGTGGTGGTATGTTAATGTGTGTTAAGTGTCATCATATTGTCCACTATACATTAGATACACCTGCTTTGTTGGTCCACCTGTAGATGTAAAGTCAAAGACAGCAGCTCATCTGTTGCTGCACAGTTTGTGTTGGTCCTCTAGTCCTGTATCAGTGATCACAAGATACTGTCCACAGATTGTGTTGGCTGACTTTTTTGCTTAGTAGACTATTCTTAGCAGCAGCTCTGCTGTGTCTAATCCACTTTAACACACACTAACACACCACCACCACATCAGTGTCACTGAGAATGATACACCACCAAAATAATACCTGCTGTGTGATGGTCATTTGGGCATCCTGACTATTAAAAATAGGGTGAATAAAGTATACAGAGAAACAGATGGACTACAGTCTGTAATTGTACAACTACAAAGTACACTAATGTAATGCATGAACAGTGTGTAGAATATAGGGTTAATCTCTGATAATTTGTTTACAACAGTCTAAAAAAAGACATAGGAAGGTGCCAGTTTATTAGGTACTGTACTTGCCTTGTACTTTGGCCATTTTATTAGAAACGCCCAACATGCAGGTGTTTGTATTAGAGTTGACGTCACAAGTGTTTCTAGTCATATGTAGTCCTGTTTGGATTTAGTGTAAGCCAGAATGTTTTGTATATCATGATATTATTTTGTTTTTTGCCATATCATCCACCTCTGCTTTGTAGGTTTACAATTACAGACTGTATCTGCTGCTGCTCAATTTGCACATCTCTTTTTACACCATCCATCAAAGGCAAGGGACCACCATACCACTCACAAGATATTCTATTTTCAGCACAGTATCAATACCACTAGTGTATGTTGCTCTGGTAAGAGTGCATCAGGTGTTGCAGTATTGATTGAGAAATGAGAGTAGTTCACCCACCAAAAATATTCTGTTTACTGTGCTCAGAAACTGACCACTGAGGAAGAGTTGGAGGATGGCTTACTGAGCATAGGAAAAGATGAGTTATAGAAATGACGTGTATCTATGTGGCCTGTAAGAGGTTAAAAACCGAAAATGATCACTATAGTGACACAGATAATTGTACAAGTACCGTCCACTGCTTGTTGGTATTACTACTGTGCTGGGAGGAGTCAAAGTCCTCAGATGGCCACTCAGCAAGGTCTTATAAGGCCAGACTCTTCTTTCCATGAAGCAACACCAAAATACTCCAAACTGAAGGGCAAATTAACATTTAAATTTCAAATCACAGATTATAATGGGAATAAGTACCTAATAATGGGAATAATGGGAACAGGGTACTTTCCTCATTGCTCCTGTGTTCATTATAGAGGTTAACTCATATGCTGCTCAATTGTTCTACACCACTCGCCAGAGTCATTGTTCCCCTCTGTCATCAATGCTCCAATACTCAATGTACCAGAACTCAATTATCAGTATAACTGTTGTTTCAACCAATCAGATTTTGAGTTGGTGTCACCAGGGCCCTCTAGCAGGCTTACCATATTCAGACCTGTTGATCGGATAGGCTAGATTGGTTAGCATTAGCTTCAGTGGAGATAGAAAAGGACTTCTTGATGGAACCTAAGAGCACAGATAATCTGTACGACAGAGTAATTGCACTGTTTTTGAGGAAAGAGAAGAGGATAGATTTTGTTTACAAATAATCCGATTTTTTGGTGAGTAAAATGTTGCTATTTTCCTAAATAATATTGCAAGTTTATGAGGTTATTGTTGATATTTTTCTGTGTGCCGCTGTAGTAGGAGACATGTTCACCCCTGATTTGTTTATTCAGTAGAGACATTTATTCAGGCTACATGAGTTATCTGCGATGCAATGGCTCTTTATACTGTATTTCTGCATATTAAATGATTTTTATAACCATAAATTTAGATTGATAGATTTAGATTGGTAGATTGATTCAGATGGGGCATTACTGAAGGCCTAGGTGCGAAATGCATGGTCCACCACTGTAATATTCTTATATGACTGTGTAGTTTGTAGTATTTGGATCAACAATGCCTAAAAAAGTTATTCTAACTAATGCACTTACATAGTTCATAACAAGAGGGCACTTTCCTCACACATGACATAACCATCAAGCTGATTTACTCTTGACTTTTTCTACAAACAGATGCCATGTTGAGTGACACAAGCATTCTTATTCATATTCCAACCACTTTTCTGCCTTTATAACATCTTTGGAGTGTTTAGTCAACCAAATAACATCTGTGGACCATTGGGTATAGACGATTACACATTTAGACTATGTGTTAGGTGTTTCTGATATAATGGCCAATGAGTGTAGATACAAGGTGCCCACACAGAGAAAATTAGATATTTCTGTCCACCATATTGGCACCAATCTATTTACAATCCCAGACTCTGAGACTGTGAGTAGACAGCAGACTGGCATCCTCTTGGATCGATGTGTGTGAATGTGAGTATGTGGATCTCACAAGAATCTTACATAATCCCAACAAACAGAGTACTGCACACTACTACAAACAGTCACAAGGCTGTGTGGCTGTCAGCTTTCCAGCTGGCAGTCATGCTATGCTACATCACCACGGCGAGCCAGTCAAACTGCCACCCCACCAACCAGCAAAAAGGTCTGGGAGCTGGCCAACGGAGCTGCTGGACCAATTGCACAGCTCACGTCCATCGACTAATAATTCAACCAGTTAAGAGCAGCTGAGGAAGCTTTATAGCTGCTAAGGTGTGAGCTAATTGATCAAATTATAAGTCAATGAATCACTCAGACATCTGTCACACTAATAGTTCAGAGAATATGTCTTCTTCTAGAAGCCTTAGAGTCCAAATCTAATGTCAGTCTGTTGTATCTGTAGCATAAGACCTACCAAAAACACTTGTTTCCCTTTACATAGAGAACAATGTTTGTTCAGAGCAAAAGCCAATGGGAAGGTATTTTAGCATAAGCCTGTTAGCATCTATTATAAACAAGTTTAATAAGGAATACAATAATAATTGTTTGTAGTAACACATATAGAAAAATGTATATATGTGTGAAGCATAATATTTCAAACACATTTGCATATACTTCAATTAGCCACTTCATTAAAACCACCTCCTTGTATCTAAACTAATTGTCCATATGTACTTTGTAGTTCTATAATTACACTGTAATCTTGATGTTTGAATACTTTCAGCCTGTTCTTCAATGGTATTATTTGTGGTGGATAACTGCAGTGACACGGATGTGGTGGTGGTGTGTTAGTGTGTGTTGCGCTGGTATGCATGGCTCAGACACCAACCAAAATTGTTCAGCCAATAGTCTCCTGTGAGCACCAATTAAGGACAAACTGTTCAGCAACAGATGAGCTACTGTCTCTTTTGACTTTACATCTACAAGGTGGACCAACAAGGAAGATGTGGATGGTGTTCCAGCAGCTTTGCTGTGTCTGATCCACTCAACACACACTAACACCACCACCACATCAGTGTCACTGAGAATGATCCACCATTCAAATAATACCAGCTCTGTGATGGTCCTATTTACCCTCACAGTGGACCAGTTAACCTCTATAATGAACACAGGGATCACCAGTGAGTGAGCACACAGAGTCAAGGGTGTGGTATTAGGTAGGGGGTCATATGAATGTGTGTGCATAACAGTAAAATGGATTTAGTACTTTAGCATTAAATATTAAGAAAAAATAGCATGTATTCCTACATGAGAATCAACCATAAGCTGCAGATGATGCTGATGAAGATGAAGATCAGTAAATCAGGAATGTTCCTTTAACTGTAGGCTCTTTTTTTTGAAGACTTGTCACTCCTGCTGGGTGTTCGCCACCCTGTGAACGGAGAGACTGCAGTAACTGTGAAACATAGCCCCAGTCCACTAATACATGCACACGTATTCATATATGCACACAAACGCCCACAATGTGTACCATGCCAGCTTTGATTATAGCACCTGGACAAGCAAACATGACCTTGAGCAGTTGCAAATATTGCATGGAGTGCTCACAATAGCTCACTCATTGATTCTCTCTCTCTCTCTCTCTCTCTCTCTTTCTCTCTCGCTCTCTTTGTCTGACTGTTGCTCTGTCTTTTTTCTCACGTATAGGTGCCTGTATCAGTGAATTGGCATCATTACTTCAGGTTGCAGCATATTTGCTAATGACAAACAAGTGTACAAAAAGCTGCACGCGCTCAGTTTGTCCTGGAGTCCGGCGTGAGCCAGAGTGTGTGTGCCAGAAGCTAAGGAGGGGCACACGCACACGTCATCTCAACAGCTCAGCATCACACGCGCACAGCAACAGCATCACACACACACACACATTAGCACTGCAACAGCCCCTCATTCACATGCAAGCACATGCTCACCGCCTCCGCATGTGAACCATGTTCACAGCATTGCCAGTGTGTGTGTGTGTGTGTGTGTGTGTGTGTGTGTGTGTGTGTGTGTGTGTATTTTACAATACCTCCAAGCCATCAGCTTCTTGCCTTTTCCTTCTTCTTGTATCCTCTCACACCATCACATCACCAGCTGCCAGGAGTATGGCAATGACGACACGTCTGTGGTGTGTGTGCATGTATGTGTGTGTGTGTGTGTGTGTGTGTGTGAGTGTGTGTGCCCAGCCCACTGCTGCAGCTACCCTTACAGCTGGAGAATAGTCAGCGACAGCGTGAGAGCATCTCTAGGTTGGGAGAGCCGAAGCATGGAATTACTCACTCTACACACACACACACACACACACACACACACTGGTCCATGCGCATGCTCACTGCCTCATCCTCATCACACACACACACACACTCAGGCTCCCCTCCCCGCACACTGAAACACACTCACGCTGGAAGCACCAGAGTGTGCAAGCGCTGATATCACTGATGAGTAAATGTTTTCTTTAGTCAGAGCCTTCCTGGACTGTTTAATCATCTCACTTCAGCACAGCATCCAGCAAAGCCCTAGGACACACCACGATTCTCACATTCATCATCTCTCCTTGTACTGTCCTCTCTCCTCCTTCACTCATCCACTTCTTCTGCTTCCGCTCCCTCCAGCATGCATCTCTCTTCTGATCTGGAACTGGGCAGGACCTCCCGTCCTCTGCACACTTAAAATGAGATGTGTTTCTGATGTTTCTTCATGATTTGATCATTTAGCTGCACCATTCTTGAGAAACTTACTGTCCAAGCTGGTTAGGGAACAATGCTGGCTTAATACAACATTGACAAAAGTACTGGGACACCTGGTCAAGAGTTTATCCTGGTTTTGCTGGAGTAACTGTCTCTACAGTCCATGGAAGGCTTTCTACTAAATTTTCTACCATTGCTGTAAAGATTTGATTGAATTCCTCAACAAGAACATTATTGAGATCAGGGTGTTGGATGATTACCACCACCACCTCATCCACCAACTCATCCCAAAAGTACTGGATGGGGTAGTACTGGGGGGCTTTGTACCCTTCTAGCCCATGCCTGGCATTTGGCATGGTGGGAGAAGTTTCATGTATATTAGATTAAAAGATTAAGATGAACCAATTTTGCCAATCACACAACGGAATTTGACCTCCGCATTTAACCCATTCGTGCAATGAAACACACACACACACACACACACACACACACTAGTGAACACAGTCTGAGAATTTGTGCCTGAAGCGGTGGGCAGCCCTTATCCACCGGTGCCCGGGGAGCAGTTA
>BRDA01009920.1:11334-29876 GCA_036984385.1 Crenuchus spilurus
ACACACACACACACACACACACACACACACACACACACACACACACACACACACACACACACACACACACACAGAGAGAGAGAGAGAAGGTAGAGCAGCTTGTCAATCACTGTGAATCGTTATAAACTCTACATATCTAATTAAGCTGTGCTACAGTACATAGTTTATTAAACAGTATCCCAATTCCGACAGACAGCAAGGAAATCTCACTTCCTCACTCAACCCTACAAATGTCTCACCCTGATCGAATACATCTCTATCCATATCTCACCAACTCTATCATAATTTGAAGATAAACCTCTCAGATCTCCATAAAACTCATCTATCATTTGGCTAATAAAACTGGACAGTATTCTGGTTCTGCAGATTTATCAGCATCAGTAAAATCCCCACCAGTAATGTCTATTAGGTCACTTTCACTATTTGTCCTGAATACTCAGGCTCACAGCCTCATTATCGCTGTTTTTTTTCCCCACATAGAATCATTCCATCCAAACCATGAATCGGTTGCAACACTTTTCTATAAGCATTTTTGTGAAATGATCATATCTAATCTTCACCCATTTACATTCTTTCATTATTTACCTACGATACAAAACACTCAACCTGCAGAACATTTTGAATGAATGATGTTTCATTGTATAGGAACACCTGCGAACAAGGAGCTCTTCTCGTTTGAGGTTTTTAACTGTACGGGACAGATCTGTATGTGCGTCCTAGTTGTTTCACCCAAGTAAACTTATGACAGTATCCTATGTCCTGTGAAAGTGTGGCTTTATCAGGCATATACAGATGCATAACAGATCACATGGGCTAGGCATATGATATGCAGAAGCATAATAGATAAAATCATATGGGTGACCTACACAAAATACACAATATAATCTAGCCTTTCCCTGTCATCACAAAACTAGGTAGTAATTCAAATCGGAGCAGTCATGTAACAAAATTACTGTGAATGGATAGCTTCCACAGAAGCAGTGGACCACACCAGGGTTCTCTTGAAGCAAGCTGCAGAGCACTCATTTAAGAAGGACCAGAGATCAATTCTCTCTAGGGTTCAAAACTGCTCTGACATTTAAAAAAATTTACTAGATCTTATATCACATCACATCACAGTATATAATAGCAATAATTATGTATTTTACGTGTTATTGTAATATGCATGTCTTCGCTGTATTCTACAGAATGTGTGTGTGTGTTGCTGTTTACAACAGTTTTTGACTATTTGGTGAATGACAGTTCACAGCTCCTGCAAGCCTCCTATATAGTTCAGCCCTGCTCAGCATCTCTCTATATGTTTTCTGATTAATTGAATTACATAAAAAACAGCACAACAGATGTCTGGCACACTCTCTAAAAAACAAGAAAAAGTCAGTATTTAAATGTGTGTATAAACCTGCATTTTCAGTCCGCCTTCAGATTGTGTCCTGCCAGTCAGACTGCTTTCAGACTGCATCCTGGCTACCTTGAGACTTCTTAACTGCATCATTTCATAAGTTAATAAATGGAATAAAGTCCCTTCTTTTTAAGCTTTTAATGCTTTATTATGTAGAGACTAAGATGAACTGTAAAATCATCTTTCTTTCATACTCCTTGTTTCTCCCCCTCATCCCATCCTTAAATTTTTGGTAGTTTATAGTTGTTTTTTAAAACATTCCACTGTTTGCTGCGTCTTAAAAGCAGATTGTTGTTATGTTAGCTAAGTTCATGGCTCTACCTGTGAGACCTTTAGAGTTATCCCAGCACTCATTTAACCTCGTCACAATTAAGAAACCTTGTCACAACATGATTCTAAGAATATTTGGCTTCTTAGAAATGATTGATGTGGTCATATCACTTGGGTCCTAAAAATATACATTTTTAAACAGTTATATTCAGATATGGTCCTGACAGACAGTGAGGATACTGAAAAAGCTGTGACACAGTAAGAGTGAGCAGGAGCTAGAGAATGCGCATCACATGTCTTGTACTCCCTCTAATTCAGGAAATCCCTGTCCTCTTCTTCCCTCAGCTGCTGGGGAAATAGCGCTAAGTCCAGAAAAGTACAAACAATAAGAGGAGGCTGAAGAAAAAGCTGTAAAGGTTTATGAGTTTTTTTCAGAAAAGGAAAGCAGAAGAGCTCACACCCAGCAACTTGCACATAATAACAGCAAACATGCACGCTCAAGAGCACAAACACACCCACGACAGTTAGGCTGCTAGGAATGCCTGATGCAGCGGGCATGTTCGGCACACGTCAGTCACTCAGAGTGCCCATCTGAGCCATTTTTAACTACAAACGTTTTGTTTTGATCAGTAGACATTAACTGCAGTCATCTGCAATTACCACACGGCAGAGAATAAGATCAGGGTGATTAATAGGAGTATTAATTGTTTGGCCCTGGTATGTGTCCAAGTGTTTATGAGACTGTCAGAACACTCATGCTTTGTTTACTCAGTTGTACAAGCAGCCTCCCTGCCCAGTGCCCACATGATGTCACATAGCCAGCCCAGAGCAGCCAATCAAGTCACAGTGTCTCCTTACCCTCAGCTGACTACTGGGACAGCTGACTGGTGTGTTCTGGAGAAAGATCTCACATTGTACTTTTCCACTCAACAAGACACAGCAAGAGGGAAAATAGATGACAAGTAGCCAGACACACATTCCCTGACTAGAGGTGGGCAATATGGTGAAAACCTAGTATTGCGATACTTGAAAATAAGTCACGTTAGAGTATCATAGAATCTGACTACGAAGGAACTCTGGCTGTGTACCTCCAAAGACCTGAAACCTGAATACAAACATTTCAACAAATATCACTCTACAAACTTAATGTTGTGATGAATTCTCTGCATGCATAAACACAAATGAATACAAGGGCTGCACAATATGTCTGTTAACCATCACCACAATTCTGTGTTTTGATATGCTGATACAGATATAATGCTGCGATACAGGTCGTGATTTTTTATTCAGACTACAATTTTTTTTCTTCAGCTAAATTGCTGGCCTTTTTTCCCCTCTGACTGTTATTAGCCTTTTCCTACAGTGGGCTCAATGAACACCTGAATCACACTAGCACAGTTCCAGTACTGTCTACTACTTCCTAAATGTAGATATAATATGACTACACAATGAATGAATGATTGAATTAATGTTAAATGTATACATTGCCTTTCTAATACCCAAGGACGCTTTACACACTTAGAACTCAACCACACTTCGGCAAGAAGTGGCAGCCAATTGGGCACAACGTACTCTGAACTGGAAGTGACTGCCAACCTGAAGGACTGCATCAAGCACTGCAGAGATCACCCAGGACAAAGTGCCAACCATATTTGGGCACTCAAAAATACATTCATACACAAAGACATACACATTAATTCACACACATAGGGTCATTTAGAGTAGCTATTTCAGCTAATCTCCATGTTTTTGTACTGTGGGAGGAAACCCATGCAGATACGAGGAGAACATGAAAACTCCACCCTGATGTGGACTTGAACCCAAGACTGAGAGCTGAACATACTAACCACCAAGACATCATATTGACAAA
This sequence comes from Crenuchus spilurus, assembly GCA_036984385.1. Classification (NCBI taxonomy): domain Eukaryota; kingdom Metazoa; phylum Chordata; class Actinopteri; order Characiformes; family Crenuchidae; genus Crenuchus; species Crenuchus spilurus. The sequence continues at coordinate 14,874 of BRDA01009920.1, forward strand.
AGTTTTCTAACATTGATCAATCACAGTTCCAGATGTGTGTTTCTTTGAGAGCTTGATAAATCAATGTTTGCATGTAATCCAATAAAATATGAGATTTTGGTAAAAAAAAGGAAGGTAAAAAAAGTCTTTAGGGAAAAAAAAAACGGATTCACCAATTTGCCTGTAATGTATTACATATTGCAAATGCAATATGAGACAAAAAAACTCAATACTATGTTAATTAATACTATTTTAAGTTTTAATACTATTTTACCCATATTGTGCAGCCTTTGTGCATGTCATTAACCAACACATACACAGTGTATAGCAATGTTATCTGCTGAAACATTGTTCAGTTTCATTTCATTTGATGTAGTGCTGATGAGCTGAAATTTGCTTCATAACTCAAATCCCCACATTATTTGTCCATAAATGTAAAATGAATGTAAATGTCTGAACACCATCTCTGTCTCCGCACTGAAGCCCATTCTGTAGTCCTGAAGAGAACAGAGAAAAAGCATGGGCCATCCTGTAGAACTGTCTAAGCACAATGACTGGAATCAAACACACCAGTCCCATTATCATCTCACATTACATTCATCTATTTAGAGACAGATGCTGGTTAGGAGGAGGCAGTAAAGTCACTCATTGATTTCTATATGAAAGAGATAAGACTTAAGCACTGCTTTGCTGCATCTTTCTGCCTGTATGAAGTAGCATCAGCGCTTCTGCTGACAAAGCAGTGATACTTGGGAGCAGGTTCAAGCTTGACCACCTCCTCAGAAAGACAGCTAGCAGTTCAAGGAAGTATTGAGTGCACAGTACATGCACATACAAAGTAAAAAGTGATTGTGTAAGCTCTACGCCCACTATTTTGGGGTAAAACACCGAGTATGCAGAATCAGGTGTGCTGTGACTATTTATGTTGATCGGGCAAAATAATATTGACTATTTCACTCTTTATGCTTTGTTATAGGTTTACTGCATTTTCTGTCTACTATTAGTGCAAGCTTTGATATAACATTTACCCTTTAAAACAACTAAGGCACTGCAGGGAAAATTGAATATGTTTTTTAAAACTGAATTTCATAGACTTTTAGTTCAGATTTAAAGTTAAGAACAATGAATGTAAGGGCAAGTGTAAAGGCATTGTTAGGTCAAAACCAAATAATAAGTACAACATGAACATGAATAATACTTCACAACTGTGTTTCCCTTTTTATCAATTACAGCATGACCACATCATGACATCAATGTAAAGTGACTCGGTCAGCAGTCTACTCAGTCAACAGGACTACTGTATTTAAACTGCAATAAGTGAATGAGCTCCACTGGCTTTACTCATGCCACAAACCTCTGAACTATGAAAAAGCATCACATCTGATTTGAAACATCAAACTGAACCATATATCCAGAAATCTGTTACCATCTACAAACGTAGCTCAAATCTGACTGGGAAAAGGCTAAATGCATAATATCAAAAGGACCTGGTTCTTGAATGTTCACATGGAAACAGCAGTGTTATAAAATGCTGACTTGGTTGACATATTAGGGATGAGCTGTTTACCAGTATTAAAGTGAACACTAGTAAAACATTGGCTTATGACAGTGTTTTATGATGCCTACACTGCATCTGTGCAGAAAATTACTTTTCAGTGTTTTTTTCTGCTTTTGATGCTGACTGAGAGCAAAGTTACCTGATTGTTCATTACACCAGCAAAAATAATAAAAGTTGCTTTTATTAGATACAACAAACAGTGGAATATTTTAAAGACCAACTAAAACCAAAAAAATGTATTAAGAATAAGTGATAAAAATGAGAGATAAAAACAAACAGTCAGGGAGAACCATGCAGAAATAGTTCCATTAAAGAGTGCCACTAGAGGGCAGTATCTTCTACAAGCTTTTTAAGTTTTAATGTGTATATAAATGTATTTCCTGAGTGTAAATCATATTATAATTATTATTGTAAAAACACCACAAAAAACAACAATTATTATTGTGATCAACGTTAAAATTCTAATCCATATTATCATCATCAGAACAGTAGAAAACAACATTATCGTCCACCTCTAAATTCAAATTCAACAAAAGAACCAATGGATTAGGTAGTCAGACAGCCCAATGTGGGACTATTCTCACATTCAACCTTAGAAACATACACTGAAGTTCTGAAGGTCAGAAAGGTTATCAAGCTGCACGCTAGCAATATAAATTGTTGAAGTCAGTATTTGCATTATTATCTAGGTCATACATCATGTGTTGCTGTGTTAGTGTTGAGGAGTACTCACTGTTGGCATAGCCTCTGGAGGTTATTAAAAATGAAACGGAACTAATTAATATAGAGATTTTCCCCAATATGGATGTACTTCCATAAATAAATTCAAAACACAAGCCAAATACTTCTAGGTTATTTACATAATAATGTGTTTAATAAAAAGCCTAGGGGTGTTTTCAGGGTTCAGCAAAGCAGTTTGATCAAACTGGCTGATTCTTTTGTAAACACTTGCAAGACCTGTAAAGACATGTTCCAGCCAAGCCAAAAGCAACATGATCCATCATGGACGTTAACGTCAACGGTTTTTTCATATTTTTCAAGATTTCTCTTCTACCACAACAGCATTACATGACGGGCTACGTGTGTGTGTGTGTGTGTGAGAGCGATTATTAGAGATGTAAGAGATTAAAAGGTCTACATTATTATTATAACGTCCTGACATGCCCAGATTCCAATGTCTCTAGGCTCTCTCTTTGCACCAGGGCAGGCACTTGAAGTGAAAATGACACACAAAGCTTTTAATACAGTGTTAAGCTCACTGACAGGTTATGACACTAACTGCAAATTTACAGTCTTACAGGATAATTTGATTATAGAGTATATGAAAACAAGCATTTCTATAAAAAAGCATGTTCTTGTAATGGATAGCAGAGTGAACGAGTGAGTACCGGGAGTGCATTACCTGGTAACGTTATATGTTTACAAGCCGTTAAAACTAGGCCTCGCTCAGCATTGTTTGAGCAGAGGAGCCTAAAGAAAAAGCTGGCAACAACAAACAGCAGGAGAGGAAGGGAGGGAAGTAGGGAGGGAGGGAGGGAGGAAGAGCGCGAGTTATGTCTGTGAGACACTGTTGGCATGCCAGCCTGAAGTGACCGTTAGCCCAACTGTGCTGGCAGCTCTTACGACTGTTTACTGTTGACTAACTTGACTCCAATGAAGTTTAGAGTTTATAGAAAAGCAATGCTGGTAGTTATGAAGCTTCAATCTAATGCTTTTCTTACTGTAATCATTAACTTTTTCAAGCAGGGATGACAAAATTATTACAGAATTGTGTGATCTATTTAAGATAATCAGTTATTTAAGTTGACTGCAATTTTTATTGGGGAGGGGGGTTATTAGAGGGACAATATGATAGGATGGATATATTAAGAATATATTTTAATTTGTTTATTTTACATAGTAAATTATGGAATTTGGTCCAAACAAGGCAATCATGTTCCCATCCAGCCTGTGTGTTTTTGTATCCTCTCCAACTCCCTGTCCTCTCCTTGCCACCTCTCTTCTCTCTCTTCATTTGTCCCCCCTGGAGCTCTATCTTCTCTAATCCATGCTCCCTGTCTAAGGAGGTAAACGAATACTAAATATATGAATAAATATAGCCTACTTATTTTTCAGTGACAGAACTGTGTTTCAGCTAACTGTATGCTTAATTAAGTCAGTTTGCCCATCTGTATCAAGGTCTTGACTTAATATAACTGTACCTGCAGCTTTATGACTCCAAATGCTTTCACACGGGGAAATTCCTATCTGTAAAAACACCTCTTGCCATTGACTTAAATGAGAATAATGCATTTATGGGCAAGAGACACAGATTAAACTCTTTCATCTGTTGAAACGTTGACCAGAGGTGTTGCACTTGCTGCATGTCAGCTAAATCTGTTTCACACTACTTGTCATATGCAATGCACTTTCTGGTCAGATGCAAAAGTGGACGGAGCTCCCTGTGGCAAAACACATGCACACAGAGCGGGAACTGACTTCCCGGGCAAAACACCAAGGCATTGGACTAGATGATTGGTTGAACAGTTTTGTTTTTTTGCCAGGGACACAGATTTTGGCATGAAGGGTCACTACAGAGGAATGTTCAAAGGGGAACACTGTAAATGCTAGTGTAATTACACCATTAGAGGGCATCAGTGAGATCAAGTTGTGTCTGTGGTCTGGTTGGACCTACCGAGTATGAAAAGCAAGGAAGCAGGACAGCTGATCAGTTAGTTTTGCCCTTTTAGGCTTTTACTTTAATTACGACAGCATGATCTATTGGCTGCTGATATATTATTTGCTGATAAAGGGAAAAAACGAAATTACTGTTTAGAACCATACTGAAATTAAAGCTTGTACAGTAGAGATATTTCTTCTTCTAGACACATTATGTCCTCTGCTGGCAACTCTGCAATTTATATTAACATATCAAACACATCAGTAACCACTAGGGGAGTTGAAATTAATCATATAATCGATGCATCGAGATGTGGGCGTGGGCAATTCAGCATCGATGCAGTTACAGACCATAATCGATTATAACGTGATGTCATTCATTGCATATGTAATAGCAAAAATGGTGGAGATAGGTCGCGAGGTTGAGATTAAAAATGCACCAAATGTTTTAAAAGCCAAAATATGGACACTGCTTCTATGAGCTGTCTGGGAAGCACAATAACGTTCGATAAGCATTAACATTCGTTTCCATTTCATGTCTAAGCAGCTTGACAGCGAGTTAGCCAGCGCCGCAGGTCACTATCAAGACTGCACACTGAACTGTGTGCTCTGTTGAAGGAGCGCATGTGAGAGCAAAAAACCGAGCATGTGCACGAGCAAACGAGCGGAAACAGCTATGAAGTGAGCAGAGAAATGAGCAAAACGACAACTTGAGCTGAGAGACAATATCTGTATCTTTGCACAGCTGCACGAGTCACTGCCCGCTTCACGCACCTGCGCATGCTCATCTGTCTGTGCTCGCCTCACATATCTCACAGGAAATACGTCAGAGGTGAAAGACTTCCTAATATGTTCATTACAGTACATTAACAGTTCTAAAGGTTTAAAACTTAGCAGTAGGAATGTTTTTTTAATCTTGTTAATTATTTATTGTGTTACATTGTTATACTTTCTACTTTTCTACATTTTTACCTCTTCTGGGCAGGGGAATCAAAATGCAAATTTACTAAGTTACAGGGGTTAGACAATGAAACTGAAACACCTGGTTTTAGACCACAATAATTTATTAGTATAGTGTAGGCTGTCCTTTTGCGGCCAATACAGCATCAATTTGTCTTGGGAATGACATATACAAGTCCTGCACAGTGGTCAGAGGGATTTTAAGCCATTCTTCTTGCAGGATAGTGGCCAGGTCACTACGTGATGCTGGTGGAGGAAACCGTTTCCTGACTCGCTCCTCCAAAACACCCCAAAGTGGCTCAATAATATTTAGACACAAAGACTTGCTGTCTTGGTCACAGATGCATCAGCAAGACGTGCACCAACAATTTGTCCTCTTTTGAACTCTGGTATGTCACCCATAATGTGTGCATTGCAATATTTTGAGCAAAACTGTGCTCTTACCCTGCTAATTGAACCTTCACACTCTGCTCTTACTGGTGCAATGTGCAATTAATGAAGATTGGCCACCAGACTGGTCCAATTTGGCCATGAAACCTCACACACTAACATGACAGCTGTTTCAGTTTCATTGTCTAACCCCTGTATGTTCCAGTGAAATCTTTAACTCTGTATTTGAGTTATTTGCATTCTGTTTTCTTGTATATTATGTTCTGGCAATAAACATTTTAATATTTTAAATAGTAAAATTTCATGTATTTAGTCTGATGTTTTTAGAAATGTTATTCAAAAGTGACAGTGTTAGAACAATTATCATAATACCAAATGAAATAATACAGTAAAATTCATGTCCCGCATTGTGATGCATCGTGATGTATCGCTAATCGAATCAAAACTTTTGAAAGAATATAATAACATCCACAACATCAATGGTGTGCCCTTATGCTAATTGCTTATGCTGAAGCAAAAGAGCATACAACACTGCCAATTGGTGGTCAAGGGTTTAAACAAATCACAAAATTGGTCCAAGAGTAATCTTTATATCAAAACTATTCAAATAAATGAGAACTGACAGTTTCACAAAACATAATATTGTGATACTCAAGCTCTAAGTGGAATCTGAAATCTCAAGAGTTTTACGATATCTAACCTACATGACGGAATAGCCAGTTCACTTTGGCCCTACTGCCCACAACTTTCACTCAGCAGGCTGGTAACGGATATGAGTAATATCGTGTGTGAGAGAGTGTATTTCTGAAACATCTACTGGGACTGCTAATGTTTCCCTTCATTGATCTGTCCCCCATTATAACACACACAATGACGTCTGGATCTGATGCAATTTCACTGAGGAACAGAGTGAGGTGGAATTTGGTTCTGGGTAGCACAGAATACTGCACTGCTGTGTCCATCCATCTGAGTCATGTCTGTTTGGCGATATAACGTACTGGAAGAATACACCTCCATCTGGAGCAACTGTGCGCTATAAAACAATCAAAGAATTAAACACCAACAGCCCCAACAATGAATCTTCTTAGATGTCATCAAATTCAAATGCCTTGAGTATAATGTCATAGTATCAACAACACAAGGAAGTAAGTTAAGATTACACATATTAGTAGGTAAAACAGTATGTAGGTATAGGTAGGGTCCATGTCCATTAATCATGTAAATACAATGTTATCTTGTACAGGTGCAGAGTGTGTACTGTATGGCAGTGCTATTGTGGAAATGGGTGCTAGCATGTGCAGTAAGCTGATTATTGCTGTGTGCCAATTGTCAAAGTAGTACAGGACTGCTTGACAAGTTTACTAGATAAGAACTCAAATGAATATGGAACAGAACCAATGGCTATTCATCTCCATTGGCTACACACAATAAGGGCAAAATGCTAGTAATGCCATTCTATTACTTTAAAGTGTGTTTATGTCAATCGACGTTGACTGTGGTTATGATTAGCATGGACCATTCTGACCAAAATAATTTAGACAACGTGACTGGCCATGATGCTCACAAACACAGTAATGGAACACTGCGATTAGAAGATCACTTGAATATTGCAGCGTTTTGCAAGATCACTGCCAATACCATGATGCTGATTGTAATTCAATATAGTATTCAGCCCCTGAAATTGCAGAAGGCTGTAATATATATCAAATATATTAAAGAAGAATATAATTCCAATCAAATGCATTCGTACAGCACATTAATCAAGTATCACGCATAGTCCAGACCCCCCATAAACAAGCCAGAGGCAACTGTGGCAAGGAAAATCTCAAAACCATGGCAAGGCTCAAAGGGAGGGGGGCCATCCTCCTTTGGTTGACACCAGATGGCGAAAAAAAAAAAGGATTAATAAATGTGGAAGAAATTGAAAAATAAACTTAATGTTCCATATAATTATATATTTTATATATAATAAGGTGAATATAATTAGAACCCTGACAGAGTGAGAACTGACATCATGACTGGTGAATCCATATATTGAGAGTGGCTGAAACTAAATCTTATATATCTGTTAAACAGGCACTGAGAACAAGGAACTCCTGCAAACACAGGAGTTTAGAGAATGTAATACAAAGCGGAAAGCCATTTGTTAATGCTAGTTTAACTCTACACAGATGAAGGTTCAAACCATACACGTAAAGGCAGAATTTGAATACCAGCTCTTCAGATGGTGTATAAGTGTGTCTGTCTCTCTTTCTGGTACTCACAGTTCCCGCTCCATGACTTGAGAAGAGACTTGATGCTGATCTCAAAGAATACAGAATCCTGCAGACTCAGCATGACGCAACCACAGAATTGTGGGTTAAGAGAACTAAAGGCACAAAATTTAGGTTCGGCCAGTCTGGCTGGCTCTACACTCCTGTCCTTTCTCCACCGTCACACACACTGTCCTGCAGCAAGGTAAAGTTTCAACCTCCACTGGGGACCACGAGAAAGTGCATGTTTCTTAACACACACGCAGATCAGCTGTGAGGCCCAGATAGGACCATAATTAAGCGAGACAGTTCAATGAAAAGGAGAAAAGAAAAAAAAAACTTCAAGGAAAAAGACAATTTAGATTCCAAGGTCCTTAGAGAGGAATTCCAAATCCGTATTGGTGTGTTATTAAAGACGCAGCAGACAGCACGCTTAACCGGGGAGTGCAGCAAAAGTTTGTTCTGGGTGTACGTTTGATGATTAAATGAGAGTCAGACAAAAGAGAAAGAGATAGAGATAGAGAAAGAGAGAGAGAGAGGAAAGAATGGTGTGGACAGACTCCCAGCAGAGAAAAACGATGTTCCTCTTTCCCTCTCCTCCTCTTCCTGTGTGCGCAAAGCACTGGCGCCCTCATGCACACACACACTCTGTTCTCCCACCCTCTCGGATCGCCCACCCCTCCCCACAGAACTGCTTGCTAGCACTTGGTCTGTGGGTCTGTAAAGAGAGCGTTTGTTTCAATGGCAGAGTGGAGCAGAGGGGAGGGGGAAGAAGATGATGTCATCAGTACGCTGCAAACGCTCACTGGCTCGCATCCAGCCTTTCAAATAACAAAAAAACAAACAACAAACAACCACTACTGGTCTTCTCCTGCTCGCTCGCTCTCTTTTTCTTTCTCTCTCTCCATTCTCAATACCAGACCTACAGAGCACACATCCTGGAGTCAACACAGTGATGCTGATGTGTCATCCCTGACTGCAGTGCAATGAGGTGGGAGAGAAAGACAGAATGGTTGTATACGAGTGAGGGAGAGGGAGAGAGAGAGATGACGCAAAAGAGTCTTACACACACGTGCACACAGGAATACACACTAACATAATACAAACTCACAGCAGTAGAACACACACAGAATGAGTGAGCGCGCACACGCGCACACGCACACACACACACACACACCTCTGAACCATATTGCAAACCTCTGGAATATGATCAAGTGGGAGATGGATGATCATCAATCAATCAATGGAAGCAGAGCACCTATAACTTTTGCTCTACAAGTGGCATAAAGTAACCAATCCGTAATGTGAAACACTAGAGAAGAGCATAAATATTCAGGCTTACTCCACCAAATACTGATTTCTGAACTCTTAAAACATTATATGTAGTATTTATATTCATTCACAAGAACACCAATACGTGTGCAAAACCAATATGATGATGTTATGAAATGTTATGAAAGACACTGCTATGTAGTGGTTGAAGTTATGCTATGAACATAATTTATACATTTATATATACATACACACACACCATGAAAAATTATCTGCTGAAACAAAACTAACAAAACTAACACACACACACACACACACACACCATTCATGTTCTTTTCCACTGCAAACATGATTTCAGCTTTCTAAAAATACCTTTTTTTCTCACACCATAAAAACCATACATATCACACTTGTTCTACACTTATGGAAATTTACGTACACACAGGCAGAGTGTCAGATATGCACACACACCTGCTTGACCTATGAGCTAAGCAGTGTCTTGTTTGAGGCTGTAGGTGTGGCACCAAAGGCCAGGAGAACAACAAGAGAAGTGTTGTTAGTCAGAGTTAACACTGTTTTATGATCCCTCCACTTTATGACCTCAGTTCATTATCTCAGGAAGTTCATCAGACTGGAAAAGACTGCAGTCTTCTTTATAAACTCAACTGTAAAAGCTCACATAGTAGGCCTGCACGACATAGGCAAAATACTATTATTTAACTTACATCTCGGCTTTGTAATATCTTAAAACTGCTGTGTCAATGTGTCAAATCAATATATTAACTCTACATACACATTTAACTAACATCTTGATGTAATGAAACACTCGGAGAAAGTCTCCCCTGGAGCAAGATGTTCACAACACACAGTAAAGTTGATTGATTGCTTACTGACATGCTTAATTGGCATATTATAGCCTTCTCTAGTTGCTAAATAATGACCATTACTGTGAATAAATAGATGAAATATTGTTTAGATAAATAGATGAAGTTTAAGCTACGGTTGGCCAATCTTGGGATCTATGACCCTAAATAGTTCAGATAGAACAGATCTAACTCTAATAATCAGATTAGACTCAAGGTCTTCATTAATCTGGATCAGGAGTGTTGGATTAAGGCTGGTGCTAAACTCTGCAGGGTGACTGATGTTCAGGACCAAGATGGGGCACTCCTGCCATAAGCTATTATTGCCATTATTTAAAACAAAATCACACACAATTCAAATGTCAAATCAATAATTTCACATCACAGTGAAATTACTCTCCATCACAGTGGCCCTGAGCATCAAAAACGAAATACATATAAGAAAATATTGTACAGAATGTAGCTTTTATTTAGAGTTTAATGCTAAGAAATTGATCTGAATAGATTAGGCTAACTTTTTTGCCAGTCTGAAATAAATTCTTTTAAAATCCTGAATGCTCCAAAAACAGAAAATGAAAACATTAAAATATTATTAACAAAAATAAATGCTACATATTTTCAGAAACTCATTTCTATTCTGCATTGAAAAAATATACTGAATCCAGAGCAGATGGTGAGTGACATTATACTGCATCATATATGAAAATAAACATCACAATATCTCATTTTTTCTGAGGTTTGATAAAAAAGATGCTACCAAAATCTCAGCTGAACATTCAATTAACATACTGCACTAGCCTACAGTTAAGCCAATTACACCAATTATGCAATTAATACAAATCATCTTCATAACAAAAGAGGCAGTTGTTCTGAGCTCTTTAAATATGGACCACATCCACAAAATACTGCATACTGCGACAATTTATCCTAATGAAAAAGTATCATATTGACTCCACTCTACTGTATCAAAATGAATTATACATTTTGTGAATCATTCTGGCCTTATACGAATCCTTAAAGACAATACTGAAGTATTAGAGTGTCTCCACTGCCCTTCTACCTCTAATCGCAAAGACATTAGCGCATGACATCATTTGACATGAGGCCTGAGACAAGATAAAATGGTCCCAACACAGATCGCACTGATAGCCCACGAGCTCATTAAATAACAGCTTTCTTTCCCCTCTCTCCGCTTACATTCTCCCAATCACATGACCGACCCTCCCTGCTGGAGTTATGCAAAGCAGGAGAGGCAGCATTGTAAACAAACACACTGCACAAAGGCCTGCATTGTGGCCCAATGCTGCAGCACAGCAACACTAAGGATCTGGGCCTTGACTGAACACTCATAAACACAAACACACACCACAGAGAAATGGGTCAAGACATTGAGTCAGGATTAAACATGATTATTTAAGTCCTGATGTGGTAAGAAGTTACTGAGTAAAGGAAGGCTATTCTGGAGTTTTTCTGAACTTTGTTTCATTAATGGTCCATCGACATCATGTTCGTACTGCTGACACTTAAAAGTTGTGCTGTACTAGAGAAATGATACCACCCAAGCAATTTCTGGCCTGCGCTTGGTCAGCTGTATTAGTTAATGGTGCCGTCTCACTCAACAGGTGCAAATGACAGAATGAATGACTAATATTTACTAAACTCCAAGTAAGTGTGTGAGACAAATGGCTGGAGAAGTTTGGCTGTGAAACAACATTTAGCACCAGAAGCTGATGTGGGCCTACAAAATTATTAAATATACTTAATTTTTAAAATGCTGTACTTAACACTATTACTCTGTATGCATTTGTATTTTTGCACATTTCTAATGAGTATGCTGCTGGTCCACTGCTTTTCACAGACATTTATAAAAATATATATATATACTTTAATAATGACAAAGTCTCACATGAAATGACTGACCTGATGTATGATGCACAGTTTTATATAGAGAATGGTATACATTTTAATTTACTCCATTTGTTAAACATGGACGGCTCCAATTGCGCACTACATACTGAAAATAAACAAGTACAGGTTTTAAACAATTACATCTACATGATTGAGCAGTTATCAGTACAGCAAGGGTAAAACGGCATTATTATTATTATTAAATTTTACATATCTAGTAGATATAAGATCTAATGCAGTGGCCTTCTAGCTGGATGACTGAGAAGACTGTGTTAACCACTATGCTATCCATTACACTCAGTTTAAGTATATAAGTATATGCACTGTACACTGCCACGACGTGTATTTATTGGCTCTAATTCCAATAACAATAAAGACAATAATAATTTTTTTCCCATTTTCAGTGAATAATGTTTTGGCTAAATATATGTTGTGCAACACATTGTAAAAGTGTGCAGTTAAGAGCTTCAGTGATAAGAAATTATGCTGCCTTTAGACCCTACAGCCGTAGACAATGATGCTATAGTGGGAGTCTAACGTAGGAGCAAAAGAAAGCTCTGATTCATCAACATTAACCTCTCTAAAATCCAGGACACTTCCAAACAGTTTAGACTAGACTGTATTTGTTTCTCTTGGTCATCCTGTATGGCAGGATTGTTTAGCTCTAGTCCTGGAGGGTCTTATTCACCCCAACACTTATAAGCATAAATAGAATCAGTTCTTTTGGTGGAAACACGCTATAAGATCGTTGGTGCTTTTCAGCGAACCAGTCTGCGTTTCCACCAGTTTTAGTGGAACCAAGGATATGCCACAGCATACATCAACAGAGGGTGTTGCACAGTGGCAGTAATCAGAAATGAGAACATGGCGGAGCATACAGACATTATAGACATTGTTACAGACATTGGTTTGTCTTCAAAACACAAACATGGATGAAATTATGTGCATTGTTAAACACCCCTAGAAGATGGAGGTCTACTTTATGGGCTTGAGTGCAGCTATGGTGTGATGCTATCATTCCTGACTTCAATGAGCAGTTCACAAGCAACTTTCGGGTGTCCCGTTAGTCTTTTAACTACATCTGTCACCATGTTGGCCCTGTTTTGCAGAGGAAAAGCCTCCTGTTCACATGTTACAAGAACATCTGGAAGGAAATGAGGTGCAAGCTGCACTGCTGGAATATTGTAACTCTGTCCAATCAATGATTGAGTTTTCAATACATTGGACTTTAAATTATTTGCATTGTCCTATTTTATATACTTATACACACACTGCATTCTGTTTATTGTTTAGCTATCTGTTTATATTTCGTTATTGGCCACCCTGAGGACAGTCAAAAAAGCACTGACCTACTGTAAATATGCACTGACAGTCCACCATTGTATACAAAATATATATAAATAAATGCACAAACGTGTGTGTATGTGTGTAGTTATTTTAAAAACAATTCAGTCTGTTTAGTATTGCTGACTCCCTCTATGTACAACTACACATGCCCAAAGATGTTGTCACGGTTTGTGCCAAAAAAATTAATAAAATACTATTCTTTGGTTCCCACTGTGCACAAACTTTTCAGGAACCAATTTTTGTTGGTGGAAATGCACCGAAAGTTTCAAAATTAGGTTTGCGAACCAGAACGGTTCCTTGCTGGTGAAAGCACTATCAGGTGTCTGATTTAGGTGGTCTGTTTGAGTAGGACCATCTCCAAACTGTGCTGGAATCTAGTTCTCTTAAGTCTGGAACTAAACATTACCTGCTGGATATAAAACAGGACTGCACAATATGGACAAAATATCCTAGTTGGTTTATATTACTACATTACGACTGATGTACCTTATATAACAACAGCCTGCATACTTTTACTTAAAATTATTTACATTCGCTTGTTTGTGGAAACATCTACATTAATCAAAACACTCACAAAATCAAAACACTCACAGAAACACTCAACCATAACTGTGCTTGGTCAGAATGCTCAGACACAAAGCTGTAATTGTTTACAGAAATCCAAAGCAGTGTTGCAAAGGCCAATGCTACAAAAACGATTAACAAACTGCACAGACTCCAGCTACATGAATAATGGTCTTAGCAGAAGGCCCTGCCCTTGTATGTAATGTAGGTAATACGGCTAAGGTTACAGCAGCTCTCCACTATCCACCTCACTCTCTCTTAGACAAATGTACTCCCCCATCCCTCCAGCCCTGCTCAGTGTTTGGAGTAAACAGTAAGATCCTGGTCACGCCTCCTGGTGCTCTTCAGTCAATACACAATGTAGTTTCTCATAAACTGTCTTACACACACACTTGTGTAGACTTTAGTAACTCCTTGACACGACTTTCCTTTCTTCTACTCCCAATCCCAATCAATTCAAACAGTGCAAACATCATAACCTATAACAGGAAAACAAATTTGCAAAGGTGCAATTATTTAATGTGAATCAAAATATTTCCCTGCCTGATTTTTCATATCCAATTGTGGATTATACTGATGTCACATATTACAAAAAGTATCAGCCATAGTTTCAATCGATATAAATAGTACTGTAATTTATTGGCAAACAGTCCTCCCACAGTCCAAAAACATGGAGGTCAGGGGAATTGGGTGCTCCAAATAATTCTTGTGTGCGCATTCAGTAATGGATTGGCACCCTGTCCTGTGCTTGTCTAAAATAGCCTGTAATGCCCTGTGCCCGGTAAGTGGGAAGAGGACTTACCGTGACCCTGATCAGAATTGAATAGGTAAGACAATGGATGGATGGACTGGCAAACAATATATTGGCTGCTAATACATCATGCATCTCTTGATACTTGCAAGTATTAAAAGACAATGACAAAAGATGACGGACACAAATACAGAACCTGCCGGATGAATAGCCAAAAACCACAATAGCAACAGGGTGTAAATCACAAATCATTATGACATGACCTTATATCAATTTTTTAGTCAATGACAATTTTGCGACCTTAAATTTTGATACTGGGTCTACAGACAATATGAAACAACAATGGCTATCCATACAATCAGTTACATTTCTACAAACCGGATTCCAAAAAAGTTGGGACACTAATTAAATTGTGAATAAAAACTGAATGCAATGATGTGGAGATGGCAAATGTCAATATTTTATTTGTAATAGAACATAGATGACAGATCAAAAGTTTAA
>BRDA01009920.1:29976-55420 GCA_036984385.1 Crenuchus spilurus
TCTTATTGGTACTTGGTATCGGCAAGTACTTAAATGTAAGTACTTGTACTCGTACTCGGTTTGAAAAAATGTGGTATCGGTGCATCCCTAAAATAAAGCACAGTCGCTGACTTCAGCGTGAGCGATATAAAACATGACTGTGGTGACAAAAACACCATAACACAAAAGCAGTGTTCCAGTTATTGCTCTACACACTTTTAATGAGAGACAGGACAACCCATAGTAAAATCGTGCTAAGGAAAGATGGGGATCTGAGACATTGTTGAGGATGTGCAATGTCCCTCACAGCATTAATAATGCATCATGTTCCAGTGCAGACTGATAAAATTTCCCTACTGCATGTTAGTTTAGAGCTGAGTGGACTCACAGGCAGCACTGCAATGCTCCTCTTGACCGGGAGCCCCCAGAGAGAACACATTCAGCATCAGGTCTCATTACACATCTCAGCAGAGGGGGTGACATCAGTGGGCAGAAGCCAGTAAACTAGCTCAGAAAGAGTTGTGCACAGCAATGAAACAACAAAACTGATCACAGAATTGGACATGTTTGGCCTTTGAGTTAATAAAATTTAAAAACAATCTCAAGAAAAAAAAAAACTTGTCTCTTATTTACAGACAAAATGTAAAAAATAATATAGGATAACAAAATCCATGCAAAAGTTCAGTAACTTCTGACTGCAATTTTAATCTTCTGTGTAAAGGAAAAAAAGTAATGTCCAAATAAGCTAGTAGGCCTGCATTTCACTGAACTCAAAGGTCATACAACTCTGGTCATACAATTCCATTTCAAAACATCTCAGTATTTCAAACACATGATATCTGAAGCACCTGATTTTTCTTCTCTTTTATTGGTCACATGGGTCTGAAATCCTTGTGTTACCCTCCATAAGAACTAAAGCAGTTTGGAGATTTGTTTTCCATGAGATTCACAGGTCATATTAATTCCCCCTAAATACAGTTTAAATGCCTATTATAGATAAATTAGTTTCACATAACTTTGTAATGTACTAGGATTACTGAGTAAACCCAAAAGCATGATTTATCTATGTGATTAATTCAGATTGGGTTCAATTATAATTGTAGGAGTGGGCAAATAGCTCTTTTTAAGACTACCACTTGGGCTGTTTTCACACTAGATATGTTCCAAAAGCAGCACTGCTCTGTGAATTTGACACATTTTGTCAAGTGTGAAAGCAGTTTTCAAACCCAGGACCAATCCAGAGAACCAATCTCTGGTTGTCCTAAAATCAGTGGTATGGAGTTCACTTCAAGCAAACTCTGGTATGATTTAGTGTGAGCCTGGAAGGAATCTGCACCTGGTGCCACAGAGTTGTGTGATTGGTTCATTTTGTAACATAACTGCTTCAACTTATTACATCATTTTCATTTTATTAGAGCATTACGTTATTTTCAATGTTCTTGATGGTAGGAAAGGACTGTTGTGGACAGTGGACAATTATTTTAGTACCGGTATATAAATGATCTGTTTACATCTCAAAAGCTTCTCCTCTCTAGAACAATGGATTAGTGTCAAGGTAAAGATTTAAAAAAGCAAAATCAGCAGTATTGCAAAGTATGTGATTAATGACTGTTTGATTCATGTTGTTCACCAGTCAAGAGGTTTTATTTAAGGAAAAAAAAATGTGTAGCATTTTACAATCTAGGCACAAGAGAGAACAGAAAAGAATCACATGGAACTATGCAATTGATCCACATGTAAAAGCTACTTCTGTGTAAAAGCAAAGCAGCAATAATGAGCCTCGCTCCAAAAGAAGCCCAGAATCTGCTCTGGTTGTTGACTCACTTATTTGAGATAAGTGTGAAAAAAATGTTAAAAACTGCTTTTGAATGAGGCCACAGCCATGAATGAGGCAACAGCAACAGAATGCAAGCAGATGAGCATCAGGTTGAAGCTATCTATGGACGATTTTAAAGCCTCAAACTCAATGTGATAACGTAATTAATTCACACATTAACTTTGACTCCACTATTTCAGGTGAAAAAAAAATTGTATGATTTATTATATTTTTGCACACCAGTATTTAAGATTCCATTAACATGACGTTATTTAATTCTGCTTTTGTAAAATCTTCACCAAACCTACTCAACATACCATCTGGCTCTAGCATCTTGGTGAACAAGATTACCAAATCATTCTTGTCCCAGTAACTTAAAAAAAATAAAAAAAATAAAATAATAATAATAATAATAAATCCAATGATTCACTGTGTAAGGGTGCTCTATCTCCAACACTGTTGTGTTAGCCACATAAAACTGAGGTGAACTCCTGGACTGAAACATTTCAATCCATGCTTTCTGTGGCACGTTGGGGAATCAAATAATTTATTCTGTACAAATCACCCAGTCAAATAAAAAAAATTACTGAGCCTTTCCTGGGAAAACTAATCCATCACGTCTCTACTAATATTAATATTGCACTTTGCTGTTAATGTGTATATAAGCAGAGTATATGGGAGATTATCCACATTACTGGTGCATCGGATTAAACATATACACCCACGATAAACAGATGCAAGCACACATCTGTACTGTACAGTCGGCCATTAGTAGTTTATCCCTACAACAGGGTAGGAATGGGTATGCTGGCTAATCATAGTTGTTGGAAGAATGGGTCAACAGCACTGTAGTATTTCTATTTCAGAGTGAGATTTTTCTCACATAGTTCTTTATTCTCAAGCTGATATCACAACACATTCTTTCGGTGTTTGCTTGCCAAACAGGCTGATCATACAGAGACTGGGTTTTAATAGCCTCTGGCGTAATAGCTAACTCTCATCAATGATGGAATATGAAAATATAGTCATGTGCACAGTGGAACATTACACTTGGACTTTACATTGCCATCTTACATCACAAAACAAATGTGCAAAAACTCAATATGCAAAAGGTCAAAGGTATCTAGGGGCAAAGAGTCACCAGTTATTCATGTTCTGGGACAAAACTGGACAAAAACTGTGTTCATGCTGTTAAAAACTGCTTTGTAAGACAGAGTTCCATGGGCCCACATGTGCATTTGTTTTCCACCTACACAAAATCTACTACCTCCATTGTTGCGAGTGGCTTTTACTCATTGTGAGACACCAGACAACACAACAACAAAAAGCCCTCGTTGTGCGAGACTCTGTTCCTTCTTCCTTTATGAGAAACAGTCCAAGATTAAATTGTCTGTAGTTTCAAGGAACGAATAGAGAAATCCTTTCACAACAACCTGCTCAAACATGCAGCAGGGCAGAAAGAGACAGGACTTGTCTGAATGTGTAGTATGCTGGCCTCGACACATGGTCAGTTTAGCTCCTATGGGTGGTCCGTTTTGTACCAAAGGGAATGTGCGCAACAAAAATGTGTAGCACATACATTATGGGCACTGATTAGACACTTCAAGTTAATTCATGCATTCCAGTAATCATATAGTTCATACACTCTTAAAAAGATGGTTCTTCAAGGGTTATTTAGTAAAGAAAATGGTTCTATATAGAACCATGTACACTCAAAGAACCCTTCTTGTGGAAAAAGAGTTCTTTTGATGGTGAAAGGGTTATTCAGATTGATGAGGAATGTGTTGTAAATGGTTCTATACAGAACCTTTTTGAAAATGGTTCCATATAGCCCCCAAAACGGTTCTGCTGATATGGTGTAGGGTGTCAAGTGTGTAATAAAAGAGGAACCCTTTTTGGTGCTTTATAGAAGCATTTTCAAAAGTCATCTATATATAGAACCACCTACAGCACATTCTTTATCAATTTGAAGAATCCTTTGGGTTCTTTGATAGCACTTTTCCACCAAAAGAACTCTGGTTCTTGAGCTTGTTCCATTCATGGAACCTTGGTGCTTTTCAGAGAACCAGCCTGTGTTTCTACCAATTTTAGTGGAACCAAGGATATGTCACAACATATGTCATCAACAAAGGGTGTTGCACAGCGGCAGTAAACAGAAAGCAAGAAAATGACGGCGCACATTTCTACCTGTGAGTATTTGTGCTGTTGTTACAGACGTTTAAAAAAACGCAAACATGGATTAAGTTGTGCATATATAAAAGCATTTTTAAATGCTTAAAATATAAAAAGAAAAATAAGCTTTATATGCATTAAGCACCCTGAGAAGACAGAAGTACACTTTATTGATACAAACACAAATGCAGCTACGGTGCTATGCTATCGCTCCTCACTTCACCAATGAGCAGTTCATGAGCAAATTTCAGTCTTTTAACTACATCTGTCATCATGTTGGCCCTGTTTTGCAAGGGAAAAGCCTCCTGTTTGCATGTTACAAGAACGTCAAACCCCTGGAACGACCTGATGTTTGAGCTGCATTGCTATAGTATTTTAATTCAATCTGATGTATGTGCTTAAATAAATTGGACTTTACATTTTTTAAATATAAAACCATTTTCTTTACTAAAGACCACTTAAAGAACCATCTATATTAAACATTCAAAATGGAAATATCTACATTATTCACATATTAGTAGTAAAAATGTCAATATTTCAAGGGGAGGCAACAGCAGTGTGTGATATACCAGATGGAGTTCTTTCTAAAGTATTAGTTTCAAATAAGTTAGATAACACTATGTACACAAAGTGCATAACATGGTATCAGAAGTCTTATACCTGAATGACTGAGTCAGGGATTTCTCTATAATGCCTCATCTGCCACTGTGTAGTCAGTTTACATTCAGAGTTAACATTAGTCCAAGTTGTTATTGAGAGAGCAAACATTAGGAGGTGTAGAGAGATGAGCTCATAATAAGAGCAGTCTGTCTAGCATGCAAGCAGCCCACTAGAAGGGCCAGTCTGACCACTAAGGCCCAGGTGCTGTCTCCGTTGGTCGGCTGCTTTAGTTAATGATGCTGTCTCACAGAGTAATGGCCCCATTGTGGCTCAACAGGTGCAACTGAAAGAGTGAACAACAAATATTTACTCCAGTAATGACTGCTGCTCATCAATTATCACTAATCAATCACTGCCCATCATTGTTCAGAATTTAAAATGTCAGAGGCTTAATGACTGCACACAGGGCAGAAAAATTGTATTTAGGAACCTATGTGATTTGCTGAGCTGTAGGGGGGGGGGGGTGTTTGAGATACCAAAAATAGATCTACAAATAGAAAATCTGGCAAAAAAAATGTAGTATGTGCTCAACTTAGGAGACCTTGAGGAAATTGAGCAACAAAGTTTTTACATTTTTTGACACTCTTTTCACCAACACACTGAAACTGAATTTTAATAATCACCGAGTCAGAGAATGCTGATTCAGAAAATACAGAATGCAGCTAATCAAGAAAACAAAATGAGAAAAGGGCTTGGGGCTAGTCTGCAGCCTCCATTCCACTTCTTAATGGCAGAATATTCTCATAAGACAATTACCATATTGAACTGGATCTCTCATTCATTCACAAAATATTACCTGTGGGCAATAAGCACGGTGACAGGGAAATTACCTACTGTGAAACAAGTGTTGGCTAAATGGCACAATTATAGGGTACAGTATGTTGTTAAGATGGGCTATATTTAGGGGGCGGGGTGGGGACACGCTACAGTCATT
The DNA here is from genome assembly GCA_036984385.1 of Crenuchus spilurus. Classification (NCBI taxonomy): domain Eukaryota; kingdom Metazoa; phylum Chordata; class Actinopteri; order Characiformes; family Crenuchidae; genus Crenuchus; species Crenuchus spilurus. The sequence goes on from BRDA01009920.1 coordinate 35,538, forward strand.
CATCTGTTCAACAGATAACAAATATGCAAAGTGAGTGGCACTGTAAGGGATGTTCAAAGTCATAGTAACTATGTTAAATCAAATGTACTTTGTTAAATTCAATTCACAGAGAATATTTGCATGAATTATTTCAAGTGTTTATGGCCATCATCTACATGCCTAGCTAATTTACTTCAAAAGAAATCAATGCTATTGTATATGAAATAAAACCCAAAATTTTAACTTGCACACAGCATTTCCATATGAATAAATAAATACATATAAATAAAATGTCTGCCTGGCGGGCTACAGCTAATTTTACACTTTTGAGCAATAATTTCTTATGAGAAAAAAAACCTGTCCCTCTATCTCAATGTGGTGTTTTTTTTGCCACATTGGGACTGTGGTTTAGGCTCTTATGAAACATGTGATGCTTGATATGTTTTTAAAATGCTGCAAGTATTGAAAATAACTCTAAACTTCTACAGAAGAGCAGTCATCAGTGGAGGAAATGAGTTGAACCAAAACCCAAGTTACGACCAAGATTGCACGTCTAGCCTGAGGTATATATAAATATACTTAAGTCGAATGCAAACATCTAAAGATATAACTATGACAACTGAACCTGTCGACTATGTTTACATTGTTTCAGCTCACTTGCCTTCCTGAATAATGCTTGCACCTAAATAAGTATCTAAAAAGCGCAAGGCTTTTTACAGTACATTGCTCTGCTCCTGACTGTTTTAAACTGTGGCATGCAATATTGTCATTCGACTTCCTTGTCAAATTCCAGTGCGTCACCTTTGCTTTGTAAGCAAAAAGCAAATTGACAGCGTAAGGCTTTAAAACAAAGTTAAAACGAACTTTAAAACAAGCCATGCATGAAATGGCAGGCTTACTTCCCAAGCTTAAATATTGCTCTAACTCTTGAGCAATAAATAAAAAGCACACTCTCTATATATTACTTGGACTTGTATGGTATGTGTATATACTGTCAAATCAGATTATTATGACCACCCCATCTGGAATGAACTCGACCCGGGACACTGCAGATGCAACAGGGTTTGTATAAATAAGTGAGCACCTAATCTACGATCTTAGCACACCAGTCAGTTGTAGCAGTGCAAAATTATCAGCATGGACAAAGGACATGATTTGACTCTTGTCTAAAATTCCATAATGACGAATGTGAAGCATGGTGGTGGACGTATCTCAGAAACCACTGATCCTAGAGAGGAACGACGACCCCAACGAGTGGTAAAACATCACAATTCAGATACATTCCATAATGAACAAATAGCAAAAAGGAAAGTGTCAGATTACCATTAAGCAACCACCCCAAGTCAATTCCTATTACATAGGTGGTAATAAAATTGTAATACGACTGTGTGCTACGCTCTTATGTGTAAAACAAATCTAGCTACTTGGCAAGTCCAATAATGTTACCAATACAAATTAGCCATAATCACAACACAGCAGCCAAAGGCTAACAATTAAATACGGGGATTAAGAAACATAATCGTGGAATTAAACTGGCCACATGTCAAGACCTCCAAAAACAGAAAAAAATGATTTAACCTTACTCTATAGTCAGCTAGCCTGCTAGTGAACAGTTAGCTTTCAGTGAGCCAGCTAACGCACAACTAGCTCCATACAACTAATGTCAAGTGTGAGAAACTAAGCCGTTTTGTATCAGTTATCGACTCTAAGCTAACGTGCTACATGTTAAACGTAGCCTAGCGGCTACAAAACAGACTTTAGAAGAAAACATAGCCTTTTACCATTTCCACAAATGTCTGTTTATTAAACTGCAGTGTGAGCTTGTTGAGAATCGGCCGCTCTTACCTTTCTGAGTCGCGATGTTAGCTTAGCTTAGTGCTAGCTTTTGAAAAGCCGTTGGTCTATCCAGAGCTGTTTCCAAACGCTTACAACACCGCGTACAGCGACTACGAAGGGATGTCTACGTTTACTGTCGTCGAGTGCATGTTTATTCGCTTTATAGTCACTATATAACAGTGTTTGTGTCGTTTAAAACACCTAAAAAAAACTCGACGGACGACGAGCGTACCCTCCTCCCTGTCCGTCAGATTGGAGCAGTCCAAGCTAACGGCATCGCGAGCACAGCTCTGTGATAGGAGAACATCACTGTCAGGACCACAGAGCTAACGCACGCCCCGCGCGGCTTATAATTGGTGCTAACGTTTTACATTTGCACGATTGTACTGGTTAAAAAACCGTCAATCAAAGTGTAGCCCAAACCCAATTGGCTGACACGGCACAACTTTGGTGATTGGTCTGTTCAGCGTTCTGGAGCATTTAGTTCAGTATTAGCTGTGAACCAAAGTAAAGCTTTGTCTGACAACTTACATACAGCCACTTTGGTGTTTCCTCAGTATAGAATTAGCAGCAGGTTGTGTGTTGTCTTTTCGATTAAAATATTTCAACAGCAGGATTTCCCCATAAGCTAACTTGAATCAAAATGTCCCATATCATTAGTTCTCCTATTGTTTGACAGGATTAAGAGTTATCTGGCTAACTGAGAAATCCTGCTTCGTTGAATACTCTAGGGTAATGAATAGAAAGTGGCTTTTTAAAGATATTTTTCTTTTATGTAAGATTGGAAAGGGGGAAAGTGGGCACATTTCAGGCCTAGTTAAACATGGATTATATTTACATTTTTCTTTGAATCAGGGGCAATTCTAAGAACAGAGCTTTATAATAGAGTCTTGCTCTATATTCAGATTTAAATCACACACTAATTCTAATAAATTGTTGACAATATTTTAAAAATCCAGATTCGGAGGATATGATAGACACAAACTATAAAACAGGTGGCAAGTGTGAAAGGTGACCCATTGTAAACATCAGCAGATAAGATGGTAATAAAACTGCTGGATACACAAACACATTTTTAGATAATCTTCCTCCAACAGCAGCAGCTACACTCTCTATTATCTGCTTTAATATATAAAAATAAAACAGAAATCACTGCTTAAATAGGTAATTTCAATACAATCTAAAGACAGCTCTGCTTTTAGCCTGTCCATTTGAGCTATTCTACAGCTACATCACTTACTGTTTAGGAAAAATTAGTCCAGCATTTAGGAACTACTTACTGGACTCACTTGCAAACCCTGGCACTCAATTGTGCGCTTGTGCATAGCTTCAGAAAGGGGTGGCTAGTGGATAATTCAATTTGTGAAGTTACAGGGGAGGGGGGATTGCTGTATTTTCCTTGTTAATATATTTTTGTTTAAACCATATGTACTTTCTATTGATCTTTTTAATATATATATTTCAGCTTTTGAGAGATACTTACTTTTAAAAAATAATTTTTTCATCGTATTTTTAGCAGTGCTTGAATTCAAATTAAAAATGGACTACAAACACCCATGGTTTGAATTATATCTCAGCTGGTGAGAAACATTTATTATATATAATGGGTTGCAAAGTTTGCATATGCAGTTTGTAGTTTTGCATAAGCACACTTTTATGTGCATACTTAAGTACACACTGAAGAACAATCACAGCATAGTTACGATACCTGACTTTTGTACCCAACCCCCTGCCCAGCTTCTATTCTAAAGTATTGTATTATTTTTAAATGTGTATTCTATTTTATTATTTTTGTACCTTTGCTATCTCCCAACCAGTTGCTGCACTTTAATATTCTTTTCTTCTGCTACCCTTCTCGGGTGTCTGAGTCTGTGTATGGTAGCTAGCTATTGATGTCTATATTAATGAAAGTGCTATTGTCAACTTCTGTATTCTCTTTACTGTGTACTGAGAGCCACTGTGAAACCGAAAAAGTAATTCTTTGTATGTGCAAATGTGCAGGCCAGTAAAACCTGATTCTGGTTATAGAAATGGTTCACCCAGACCTTGTTACACTTACCTCAGAGTTAGTTCATAAAGTCAGTTTGAAGTAATTGTGTTTTTCTTTAGCGATGTTACTAATTAATTAATTTTTAATGGCTATTGTAGCTAACAAACACTTAAACTCAATAATCACCTAAATACATTGTTTTGTAAATTACATCACCAACACATGCATTCATATCTAAACTAAGTTCTTACAGACTATTTGATGTGTTTAGAAAATATCCACAGCACCCATGGAGCAGTTGAGGATTAGGTGACTTGAGTATTAGGCACTTCAGTCAGTTCAAGACATTAAACTGGTGACCTTTTCATCACCACAAGCCCACACCTGATGAGGTTGTATTCATTTTTGCAGTTTACAATAAGTCATATGCTGTATCTCAAACTGTGCCTTATTCACTATTCAGTGCACTATTTTAAGGTTTCACAATTTTGTAATTTGATGTCCGAAAACATAGTGCACTCCAATTTTCAGTGCACTCAAACAGACCCACAATGCATTGCAATAAGTTGTGTACAACGGACAGTGGATACTCATAATGCACTTTGTTGTTTGCTTTGAATATTCACATGCAACTTCTCTGAGAAACAAACCCACATGAGCTAGTGTCCAAAATCGTTTAGCAGCATCATCACAAATTCTGTTCCCTATAATAGGGATTATGAGACCTTAAGATCTAGAGATTTGAGTGGGTGGAGGAAATTTGGTGATGTATTTTTTTCTGTCAATATCAGCGGTTGTGGCGCTATATGAAGATAGGGGGCGGTATAGACAACAGCCTGCCATCAGATATTAACATTCCGAACAAGAAGCAGACTCAGAGTTGCCAGGTTCGCGGTGTTTCCTCCAAGTTATGCGGTGTTGAAAATGTAGTCGCGGGTAAAATATCAGAGGTTGGGTGATGTGGGTACGACGGCGTTTAAGGGCCAAAAAATAAAAACAGTTGACTTCTAGAATAAAGTCGTAATATTACGAATTAAAAAGAACAGTAAGGGACTATGTTATATTATAATTTTCATACTTTTAAAAAGACTCACTGTATTGGTTGACGTTTTTGTTATAGCTGATATTAAGCAGGAAGAAAAGTATGTATTATTAAAAATATATAGTACTAATAGTATTAATATAAATTAGGAAAAGTATTAACATTTTGCAAAAGGTAATTTTTGGGATCTGACAACCCCGAGCAGACTTTACTTCCGGGTTAAAGTCTGTAGTGTGGTGGAGGTCAAGTTTGACCGTGTTGTGTGGAGTGAATGTTAAGTCTTTGAAAGCTGTTTGTACAGGACTCTCATGTGGTTGTTTTGCGGTTTATTCTTCATTAAACAAGTGAACAATGTCTCAGGCGTCCTCTGGATTTAACCCGACATCACAACAACAACAGCCGACCTCACAGGTAAGTCATTAACAGCAACAACAACAACACAGAAATACATTGAATTATCTTTCAATTTTGTTCTTTTTTCTCTACACTGTAAATGAATACTGAAGTCACCCAGACTATGAATGAACACATAAGGAATCATGTAGTAAACTTAAAAGTAAAATATGTTTTAGATTTTAGATGTTAAATTCTTCAAAGTACACACAACTGATGTCTCAAACACATTAAGGGGACAAGAAATGCAAGTCATTAACTCTTGACAAGACACAGCTGTTAACTGAAAGCCATTCCAGTTGACTACCTCATAAATCTGACTGAGGAAATACCAAGAAAGCTGGCATCTAAGCAAGAGGTGCCTACTTTGAAGAATGTAACATATAAAACATATTACTATTATGTATGGCTTACTAAAATAATTTCATATGTATTTCTTCATAGTGTTGATGACTTTAGTACAAATCTACAATGCAGACAATTTTTAAATAATGAAAAACCCCTGTATGTTCAGAAGGTGTGTCCAAACTTTGACTGGTACTGTATATAATTGATGATAATACAGTTGATGATAACAATAATGTTGTTGATAATAAGAATAATAATACAATTGATAATAAAGTAATAATTATGATAATGATGATTTTTAAAACATTAATAACAAAGCAATAATAATAATGATGATTGACAATAATATAATTGATAATAACAATGATGGTGGTGATAATATAATTGATAATAATGATAATAACAATAATAATAATAATAATGATGCTGATTGACAATAATATAATTGATAGTAATATAATTTATAATGATATTGAAAATAATAGTCATTGATGATGATGATAATGATAATAATAATAATAATAATAATAATAATAATAATAATAATAATGGTAATTATATTTAACATTTCTTTAGTTAAAGATCAAATTTAAATTATTTAAAGTTACTGGCTCTACCGCGGTTCACCCGGTACCCATCAGTCACTTTCTCCATGATGATGGTTTTACACTCTGCTACAACTGACTGGTGTGCTCACTTATTTATACATCCTGGGCTGAGTTCATTTCAACCCTAGGGTGGTCATAATATTCTGATATGACTGTTGATTTATGTGTGAAATTATTTGCATAGCCCTGAAATCCCCTTATAATTAATTTACAGATGTTCAAATTACTAACAATATTGGGTGAAGCTCTGAAAATTCACTCAAATGTGTACATATTTTTTATTCACTCACCACAGGTGTAGTTTGTCAGCCAAGTCCAGATTTTGCTTCTTTATAAATTATAGTAGACTTTTATAATGTATTTATGTATATTGATTTCATTAAGTTTAATGTGTAGACATTTAAGGTAGGAGCTGTGTTTCCCTTTCCACCTTAAATAGTGCAGCAGTTACATCCAGGCACCTGGTAGGCCTGTGCTCAGGAAGGTCTTGGAAGTTTATTGGATTAATCTTTCTTGTTTGTAGACAGTCTAGTCACTCAACGTTGATAAAGCCCCCAGAAAAGCTCTTCACTGTTTTTCCCCTTTTAATCTAGGATAAATCTAATTTGATCAAGGAATTTACTGAAAGTACAGGAAAATACTTGAATAGTCAAGTTAAGCCAGCTCAAGTTTTGTCTTCTATGTATAAACAGTCTTGGATAATGAATTGTGTTCTGATTTCTGTTTCTGTTTTGTGTACAGGGTCCTTTAGGGACGGGTTATGTTCCCACTGAGGATGAGAGGCAGGTGTTTAGGGAGTGTAACCATGAAAGCTTCTGGTACAGATGTAAGTGGTTTGTGTTTTCTTGTGCTTTACATTGAGATGTCACTATAATTGTGTTGTAGTGTTGCACCAAGAATCAAAAGTGTTTCAGTGCTCAAAATTGTCAATCAATAATTTCAATATTTTCAGTATGTTATATTACAAATAAGCAACAATTTACTTCTGTAATTTGTTTATAATTGAAGAGATCTGTATGTATTACAGAGATCACCTTTAAAAAAGACATGTGTTAATTAAACTGTTAAAATTAGGAAATGTGTGACATTCAGAATGAGAAGTACTTTATTGATCCCAGACGGAAATTACATAACATTACATTAAAGACGATGGCGAGTTTTTAATTTACAGCCAGAGTATTGATTGGTATTGTGCTGTGATACTTCATTTGATATTGATATCAAAGTCAAAACTTTGCATAGTAAAAGTGTTTGTGTGCAGTCATGTGTTTTACTTTATTTCCTTTCTAGCCTTGCCGTTCTCAGCCTTAGCAATGGCGGTCACTCAGGTGTTGGTAACTAGAGGTGAGTCCTACTCTCTTGTCTCGTTTTCTTGCACCATTTACTGTTGTAGTTTTGAGGGCCTCACTCTTTGTCTTTTCTCAGGAGTATTATCTCCATCCCCAAGATTTGGTTCCCTGCCAAAAGTTGGTAGTAAGTAATGAGGATTATTCCTTACGTTTAGCAGGCTTTCTTGTTTACATAAGTTAACAGTAGCTATAATGAATAACACTATTAAGGCTGCACTCTTGGCATATTTTTTGTGTGCAGTTGCTGGGATGTTTGCATACATGGGAGGAAAGCTGTCATATATGAAGGTTTGTCAAGAGAAGTTTAAAAAGCTGGAGAACTCCCCACTTGGAGAGGCACTACGACAAGGACACCTGCGACATATACCCACTGAGTAAGAACCATGAAGATCTTCATCTTCATAAGTCAACATTTTCCTAAAAAAGAACTTCTAGTTCTGATGTAAATCAGATTTGGTTTTGTGGTATTTCTCTAGAGAACACGTTTTGAAGGGCCCAGAGCATCTCAGTGGGTTAAGATGCTGACACTATGACCAGAGGATCGAGAGTTTGAATCCCAGTCATGCTGTTGGGACAGCCGGGGCCTGAGAGAGCAAAAATTGGCCGTGCCCTCTCTGGGTGGGTAGATGCCGATTTCTCCTCGTCACTTTCACATTGCAATGTCCGCTGGCTCAGGCGTCTACTGATTAGTCCATCTGAGCTGGGGAAGCTGCGCTTTCCTCCAAACGTATTGACTCCCCAGTGACAGTGTATCAGCGGTAGTTGGAAAAGAGGCAGTAGCCTTATCACACATTAGAGGAGGCTGGTGGAGTCAGGGACATTGTAAAGTGATGGGGAGAGCCTCTAGATGATGGGATGTCTTAATTGGCTACCACTACATTGGGAGGAAAAATGGGCAAATACTAGAAATCATTTTTATTTATTTTTTTAAAAGAATGTGTTTTGGCATCTTTATTTTTAAGACTGGAGCAATACTGCAGAACCAAAGTGTATAGAGCCAAAGCCCACATTGTTCTCACAATATCTGTCAATATTTTTTTCTTGTGAACCAGGTTGAACCAGTCTGAGTTTGCAGATCCTAGTGCACCAGTTTCTCAGCAGTCAGAATTTGAGATTCCGTTCCAGCCCCCAGCAGAGTCCAGCTCTCAGCCTAATCCCTACAGCAGCTACTCCAGTGACTATCCCTATAGTAGCCCTTCTCCTTCATATGACCCTCCTCCTTACAGCTCTGGACTTAGTGAGCCTTCCCCATATGGTACCAGGGATGATATGGCCTCCCAAGGTAAAACTGCTACAAATGTATGAATACAGTAAAGCTTATTTAATAGTCATTGTGACCATTCAGAACTATTACTCCAGTGTATCTCAACCTAATCTCTGTGCATTTAGAGCATAAGCTTATCAGTGTTCATTTAGATGCACTTCCCCGTTCCTGGTTGCTGCCTTTTGGCTTCTGTTGTGAGATTTGAGTTAACAGGTTTACTGTTGTTTTCTAAGTATCTAAATTATTGTCTGTGGTAATGAAGAATTTGCTACAAATGTAGTACTTAGAGCACGGGAGCCAAACCCTGTTCCTGGAGAGTTCGGATGCAGCACACTGCTATACAGATGATCTTGAAAGCCTTAGTTTCCTGTATTAGGTGTGTTAGATTAAGCTTGCACATAAGCTCTGTAGGGTGGTAGATCTCCAGGACCAGGATTGGGCACCCCTGACATAGAGATTAGGCTAAAACAACAAGAGTGCAACACTCAAAGTCAAACAGCGAGTAGTATTCAGTTGTCTGACTGATTTGTACACCTTGTCCTTTAGGTCCACTTTACCAGGAGGAAGATACCCCTAAGAAAAGGTCAATACTGTATGAGGAGCTGCGCAGTAAAAATAGGGAGAACTATGAAGTCACCCTCACACAGAAAGCTGATACTCTTCCGAAACCACAGCCTGAGGCAGCGGCACCAAAGAATGATGGTGAGCAGTGCTTAAGAGGAAATTATCACCAAAATTTCACTGAGAGTGTTTCAGACACTCTGATGTAGTCTGACATGTCCTGACTTTTAACTAATGACACCCATCTAAAATTATTTTTATCCAAAGTGTTACACAGACTTTAGTTCAGCACAAACTCAGTAACAACAGTGTCAAAACAGTAAGAGTGTCATAAATCTATATTTTGATTAAATCTGCTCTAAACTCAGACTTTCCAAAAAACTATTTCAGATGTGCTGATATATTGTGAAAAACACTCTAAACATTTCTAGCCAAGACTTTTGAGCTCAGAACTGAATAAACACAGTTGTTGGCTGCAAACTGCTCATTACAGTGTTTAGACATTTTATATGGTTTTATTTCTAAAACTTAACTAATATGAGATGACTGTGTTTCACTCATTCAGTAGTTTCTAGATTGAATATTTATGAGATGTGTGAACACTCAGTTGAGAACTCTTTTGTTTGATGGGGGGGACTTCACACATTCCATGGCCGCTATTTCACCAATGCTGTGTCCGAAATTACCATGTCATTATCATATAAATGACACTGCGTCATTTTGGCGGGAAAATATGCACAGCTATCTGACTGACTCTCAAAAACGTGTCTCTGCTTATGTCAACTCCTCTCACATATCTAAAAATATATTTTGATTCAAGCTGTATAGACTTGAAAATTAGACCCTTTAAGATCATTCACTGAAAAATTAAATGTACAGAATTAAGTGTAAACATATTCAATCAACCAAGACATATTTTGGGGGATTTTTTTTTTTTTGTTTACCCAATTTCCCCCCAATGTAGTAGTAGCCAGTCGACCCACCCATCCACTAGGACTCTCCCAATCACATGCAGTGTTCCTGACTCTAGGATGGTGAAGACTAGCACAGGCCTCCTGTGATGCATGTAAAGTTTTTCTAGTTTCCTGATCACTGAGTTTGGAAACAACAGTTTAATCTAATTTACTAATTTCAATACCATTGACCATGTTTTCCTGTTGTCTGATCTAGCTGTATATCACTGTAAACACTAAACAATGACTATATCCAATATAGCGTGTTTTCTTCTCTTTGCAGTTAAAAAGAACAAGTATGGTGATTCTTGGGAAGAGTAGTACAGCCATGGTGGATGGACTCCCCCATGATTTCAGTTGCTGATGATTGATCCAGTATGCGTGATCTTTTTTTAGCTTTGTTGAAAATTGATCTGGTACTTTTGTTTGATTTAAGAGTATTTGAATTAAAGGAGAATTAATGTCCATTTACAGAGGTCACTAAGATTTTGCTCCTAAATCCTGGCTCACACTTCATAATTTTAAAAATGCTAAAATGTTGAAATTGCAATACACGCCACACATGACATTTTTCACAGCTTCTTTCTGTCCTTGATCGTTGTTAGTCATAACACTTCACCAGCTGCCCTGATACGCTACACACTTTGAGTAACACACCTGACCAACGGCTCCGAGCCTCAAAACCTTGTTGTAATGGTCGTATTGTGAGAGCAGTTGGGAGTTTCTCGCAAAACTAGATGTAAACAAACATGGCAGATGACACTGAAACCATTTTTGTGCAAGTTGAGTTTTCTGCTCAGAATAAAAGCCGTGAAAAAGAAAAGGATGATAAACACTATACATTATAAAGACATTTGTGCTCCACACATCCACCTCACTCACCATTTAACCACTTTTAACCTGTACACACGGACATGTTCAGCTCAGCTCAGCTCTCATTGGTTGACGGTCTTTCAGGCATGATGTCAACGTCATATTTAACACCAGAGAATTGCATCCACCCCCCTGGACATGTGTAATACTTATGATTCTCAATGGGGTGCAGCCCTGACTGCACTGAGAGAAAAAGATCAGAGGGGTAAAGACTGGATTATAGACCCCACACTACAGTATCATCTGGAAGATAATCAGTCACCCTGATATTCAGGAGACGTAAGATTTTCAGGAGGAGCAAAGCAAATCCTGTAGTATGAACCAGGCTTAAAGCACATTTTACCAAAATGCATTCATGGCCTCAAACAAGCCATGATTACTTGGGAAGCTAGTCATAATGTTAACATGTATTCATTTCTATTTAGTCATTAGAATTTTATTAAATTTATTTAGTTGAGTATTCATAAATAAACAGCAGAACTGAAACCAGAAGTGTCATTTCATTCTTTTTACTCAAGAGGAGTATTTTTACATTAATAATAGTGCAGAAGTGGCTCGTTTTTGAAGACCGAAGCCAGAATGGACAGTTGTGGTGATACCTGCAGTCATCAAATTAGTTTATAGCCACTCCTGCACCAGCAATCAATCTAAAACTAGGAGTGTGTGTTTGTATACACCACTGACCATTAAAATTATGACACTGGGGGGAAAAAAGTAGTTTGTCCAAAACTTGAATGTGTAGGTCATGATGCACTGTGATCCGTATAGTAAGGCACCGTGATTGAAAGGTCCATGTGGGTCCAGCGCCAGGTAGTGTGGTTTGGGGGGCAGGTTGGGGTCCAATCCTGCTTGCCCTTCATATGCATTGCTACGACCTTGACCTGGTATGATAGCTTAATTAACAGTGGACACCTAGTGCCATATTCCAATACTTGCACACAGAGGAATTTGTCCTTCATATTAAAGTGATCTGTGCTGTGAAACCACACTAGGGGTCAGTAAGTAACATGCGCAGTGTGGTGGGCAGCACCTATCCATGGTGCCTGCTGAGCAGTTGGGGGTTGGATGCCTTGCTCAAGGGCATTTCAGTCATGAAGACGAGACCTGGGCCCGTATGTATCAAACTTCTTAGCGTGGAATTTTGGACTTAAGTGCTGAGAAATTCTTAGATTTGCTCCTAATCACCGAGTTAAGTGTAAGTGCCAGTTATCAAAATTCTGACGTCTAAAAATCACTCTTACTCTCCCGAAAAGTTAAGACTGCTTCAGAGGTCTCTTAAGTTGTTAAGAGTCGCCACCGGGGGGCAGAGATGGCACTGAGAAGACAGAGACGCGTGCGAACCTTCCAAGAGCGGAAGAATGTCTTTGAAATGTTTGATGACTTTCAGTTAATTAAACGAAATATAAAATTGAAGTGATAATTAGCATCACAGTGTTTGTGTGAAAATGTAAATAAATGACTAAAAAAAACTTGCCTTTGAGATTAAATGCACATGACAAATTGTTTAATCAGCCTAGAACCTGTTTAAATTTGTCACCAACAAATGATTGCAACATGTCTTGTTTTTAATCGTATTATTTATTAACAACGTGAATACAGTGTTTTATTTCAGACATTCTTCACAAAATTAATAATTGCACCATTCTTAAGTTAAATATGAAAGTATTTCAACATTTCAAAACACTTGTTTTTTTTCCACATTGTGTTACAATAAAAACACTACAGCCTGAATAATGCTGTACACGTTGACCTCATTAAAAGCCCTGGAGTGCCCCCTGGTGGTGAGTCAAGATAGTAACCCAGCTTTTAGGAGGATAAAATAAAAAATGACAAAACTTCACTTTCACACAAAACACGAGAATAACATTCTAATAAAAAAGGATAGGAGCAATGCTGTGTGTGTGTGTGTGTGTGTGTGTGTGTGTGTGTGTGTGTTTCCAGCAGTAATATGCAGTACAGCACTTCTCAGCACCTCGCTGTCAGCTTCTTAAGTGCACCTCTAGTGGCTGATTTCAGAATTACAGTCACACTTTATTGTCATAATACATTTCAGATAAAGAGACTGATTATGTTAAATTGGTGTTATAGTTTATTAGTTCTGGTATATCTCAGGTTTGGTATATATTACTGTTTTTTGTGGCTGATAAAGCTTATAAAATTGGTGTTGTTGTTGTATAGAATTGATAAAAGGAAGCTAATAAACTACACTTTTACAAACTCAGTCTCTTCATCTGACACAAAACACATGAACACATGCTGGGCACAAGTACCAAAACTATATCATCTTATCTGGAAGCAGCATTATTACATAATGTTTACACTTTGGTACGAAAGTATGACTGTAATTCTAAAATCAGCCACTAGAGGCGCACTTGTGAGACACTGTGCTGTACTGCAGGTCTTAACAGTAAAGAAAAATAGATGTTTACATTTAATTTAGATTATTTATTACACGTTATGTTACTAATGTTGTTACTCTACGTTATTTCTCTTTAGTAAAGAAAATAGTTCTTTATAGAACCATGAACACTCAAAGAACCCAAATGGTTATTTACATGGTGAAAGGGTTCTTCATATTGATGAGGAATATGATATTGATAGTTCACATTATCCTAGCTAAGCCCACACTCTTAAAATGGTTCTTCAAAGATTCTTTAGTAAAAAAATGGTTCTATGTAACCCAAAAAGGATTCTACTATCGTTACACTTAAGTAACACTTAAAAAATTATATATGGAACCCATCGACAGCGCATTTCACCATATAAGAAAGCTCTTTAGTATCTTCAAATACTCATGGTAGAATATATAGTCGTTTTTTTATTGAAGAACTTTTACTTACAGCGTGGCCACTTGATAATTGTCAGACACACAGTTGTCCTACAAACAGTAAATGATATTTATTCTGTGTTCTTATATTGACCAGTAAAGGAAGCCCCGCACTTAAGCAGGGCATCAAAAAATTAGTTGATACTCATAATGTTCCTCCCCACGGAAATCTTTAGTAAAAGGCGAAAGATTTATACGATCTGAAGAGAAACAAGAGTGTACTGATTTGATAACCTGAGCGGCTTCCTTACCAGACTGATAATAATATATATCACAGTCATGGTAGAAAAATACTAAGTTCAATAATATACATGAATTGACTCAAAATAACAACATTATTACATATAAATAATTATTTTTATATTTTAAAAGATGAAACCGGCTCTAAAATTAATAAAAGACAAAACTTTTAGGCGCGGTGCATGATGGGTAAGCTGCGATTCATACGACTTGGTTTGCTCACGTGGTTGGTAGGCGTGGCGGAGAGGATTTATCGACACAGAGGAGGACTGTGACGTTGCTGCTTCGTTTTAGCATCTAAAAATAGACTATTGTGACAATTATTGTTAATTTTATTCAAAAGGTCTCATATATTTATCATTATTGCATGCATAATAAAGATTTGCTGTCGGTTTGGTATCAATATTCGTGGGTATACAACAACCAGTGAGGATTTGGGCAAATTTTAAATACAGAGTTAATAAAATTGAGTGAATTATGTGAGCAGGACCTTATTAAACTTAATCCTGGTCAAGGTCACCCTTCTTTTCATACTTTTTTAAATGTTTTCATAAACATGCATAAACATTAAATAATTATTCATTATTACTAAATCTAATATTATATTATTATTTATTAGTTAATATTAACAATATACAAATGAATAGTTCTTATTAATAATAAACAAAAAAAATATTAATTATTAATAAAAAATATTACTGGGTTTTCTAGGAATTATTCTAGTTTTCTGTTGTTACTGTTAAGTTCACTGGTTCCTTTATGGATTGACTGATTGTAAAGCATGTATCATTAAATTATCATGCAATTCTGTGTTTCCCCTTGTTAGTCAACTTCTCTCCAACTCATTACCACCAATTTTACACTTATTTTTGGAATGTATGGTCAATAGACCTAATTTCCATAACATTATACCTCATTTTCACTAAAAATAAGCAGTTAACACGAGTCACTAATAACATTTCAACATAATCAACTCATCCATAGCTTCCAAACAAATACAGATTCAAATGCCCAACATGTCAACAACATACAGTGACAGCTGAACACAGACTCCTGATCAACACCAGTTTACTGGTCAAACACCGTTTATAACCAGATGGAGTCTGGAGTCTATCTCTGCATGATGTCACTTTAGACCAGCTTCCCACCAATAACCAACTACTGTGATCTGCTCCAGATGCCCTACAATACTGACAACAATCAAGTTTATATGGACTTTACTGGCTGATACCTTTATCATCATTCTTGTCCCACTACTGTCACCATATCAGTACCTGAACACTACAACAGCACCATAGGATTATGTGATTTATAAAAAAATCCCTATAATTAGTTGAAAAGAGAAGGATGGGTCCCCCATGTGAGTCCAATTCCTCCAGCTCTGAGGGAATTTTTCCCTTGCCACTGTCGCCGTTGGCTTGTTCACTGGGGATTTAGTGTTTTGTTATTGCTAACTCTGTAAAGCTGCTTTGTGATATCAGTTGTAAAACGTGCTTTATAAACAAATTTGACTTGACTTGACTTGCTCTCTCAGGCTCCAGCTTTCGTTGGCAAGCATTAATTAAGTTAAGTGTTTCTGCTTGATAAGACAGATGCAAGCTCAGATTGATTGATGGTAATGAAACAATGATATCAAAATAATACAGAATCAGTTCAATGTTTTATAGTTACTTTCATATAAGTAAGAAAATAATCAAATATTAAATAGTTTTTAATGATGATTTGACCAGCGACTCCTGCAACAGGTTTATGTCTGTCAACTGCACACTTATAGCCTATTTCACAGCCACCTTAACAAAGATCTACACTGAAAAACAAACTAGTGCCTAATAAGATGTTGTTGATAAACTGTAGAGCTATTCTACAATTTGCTTTGTCATGAGGTTCCATTGACTTTCTTTCACAGTAGTGTCTGCATTGTTTATTATGAAGATTTTATAAGACAAAGATTCTATTTACATCTGCATAATGACAGTAAACAGTCTACATGCCTACAAGCAGTTAACAATGACTACATTACACAGTAATCATTTGACTTGTTTATAAGACTTGTGACCTTTATGAACATAGTATCGGACTAATCGCTTACTTTACACACAGTAATCCTCACTTTAGTCCAGAGACGCCAGAGAGAACTCTGAACACAACACTTTATCATGGGCTCTGACAGAAAAGGGGCTTTATATATTCATAGTATCTGTATCATTACTGGTTTTAGGATATTAGGGTGAGAATTATTCAGTATCACATCAAAAGGAACGTCTGTGATACCGCCCTTTCCTGCTGTACGGTGTGTATAAAGGGGAACTTTTCAGACAGAAAGGGGGAGGTTGCGTTTGGCTCAGCATTGCAAGAGGTTGCATGTCTGTGGGCGGGGCCGGAGTAATGTTTACATAAGGAGGGAGGGCGGGGCGTGTTTGTATTGCAGAGCTCAGAGGAAGTTCTCAGACTGAAGAAGATCAGAGCTGTGGAGACTGAGCCGTCCAGACTGACACAAAACATGAGCAGCGAAGCAGCAGAGAGTGAAACAGCCCCCACAGGAACCCAGCCAGGCAAAGTGGAGTGGAAGGTAAGCAGGAGGAATGAAGCGTGTGTGTGTGTGTGTGTGTGTGTGTGTGTGTGTGTGAGTGTGAGTGAGTGAGTGAGGTTGTGTGTGTGTCAGGTAAAGAGTGTCTGAGCTTGTTTTATGGCTCACAGAGACTGGGCTGTTTTATAAGAATATTAGCAGGTTTTAAAGGGGCTTTGCTGCGTCATTAAAGGGGAGAGGTTTGTAACTCTTCCTAAATAATCACTCAGGCCCTCCAGATCATAACAAGAAAGCTAAGTTTCCACTGTCCAACCTAGTGTCTGACTAAAACCCTCAAAAACTGAGAATCAAAGCAAAATCTCAAGTGTTCAATCACAGGAGTTTGAAGAAGAAATGAATTTATAACAAAAATGTATAACATAAGGTTGTTTCAGTCTCCTAGCAGGAGTTGACTGAAGTGTCCGTGCGTAAAGCACCTGACCCTCAACTGCTTCCGGGCGCAGTGGAGAGGTGCTGCTCAGTGCCCCTTAGCGTATGTGTTTGTGTTTGACTGCACAGATGGATTAAATGCTGAGCTTGATGATTGTGCACGTTCTCTGTCTGTTTTTAGCTTTTCAGAAATGTAATGATTAATTAATTATACATTCACATGACAATTTTTACCAGTCACTGCATTTACAAAATTGCCTAGTTAGGCTGAAAAATAGCAAACCTGGCAACCCCTTCACCTAACGCTTGTTCACAAATGTACCCGTGTGTAATTACTCAACAAAACTGATGTAAAAGAGAGTGTCGGGGTGTCTCAGACCTTTTAATTTACATCAAAACATTTAAATGACGTATATGTCGCACACTCTGATTGGACAGAAACTCCAGGTTCTGTATGTTGGAGTGTTGCCCTGGTCATGATACTTTGTTATTAATAGACGTAGATGAGAGACAGAAAATGTCCAAATTTATGACTGATCACAGATATTAATTTGTAGGAGGACAAATCAGTCTGGTGTGTTAATGGTCAAACAGAAGTGGGTGTGGCTACAGGACAGGTGATGTAACATTAAGTAAGCTAAAGTTATACTGCAAGTTAACAGTTAATTGAACTTTTAAGATTTACAAAACCCAGAAGTTATTCTCTTCACTATAAGACTGAATTAAATAAGCCTGCCTTATGTAGTCCTAGTGATAACCTTGCTTTACAAAGTTTCCTTTGATTCTTTATATTTTATACAATTCTTTAAATCTACTAAGTATTACTTAATCTGCCAGAGGTGTAATTATTGACTTTAGCCCAATTATTACACAATTTATCACCCCCCAATCAACCGTCCATCAAAGGACCAGGTGTTCATTTCACTAATGTTGTGTTAGTCCTGTTACACACTTCATTGTTTGGGAAGGCTTCACACACTGCACACACTCCACACACCACAAACAGTGCTGACGCTGGACCAGAGAGTGGTGGTGTTTGTGCCTGATAATAACGGTCAATTAGTGTAGATACAAGATGGATACACCTGATGGGCAAGCATTTAAAATATTCTTCAACATGTGTTTACATTTTTACACCATTTGGCAGACACTCTTATCCAGAGCGACGTACAAATGTGCTTTTTATATATTTTGATGCTAGTCTTCTTGAGGGATGGCGGGTCAACCCAATCAGCAATAGAAGCTTGAAGGGCTTGAGATGCAGCTGGATACTTGACCATATCCATTAGGTAGAGAGGGGCTGGTCCGTTTTTACTTTGTAGGTGAGCATCAAGGTTTTGCATCTGATGCGAGCGGCTACAGGAAGCATGGACATATGAACAAAATATTATTCATATTTTATCTAACATAACATCGTAAGAACTAAACTCATTTAGCCCAAGAGAGCTCAATAATCAACAGCATAAAAATGAAGGTATCAGTCAAATCCATATACATATAAAATATAATCATAATAAACAAGGAGCTTCTGTTTAAACTCGTATAAAGTTGGGCGTGATGTGTGATTTTTGTATGAATTTTTGTACAAAAGGGAATAACTTGACGAGCTGGATTTTTGAAGGCATAACAGCTCTCTCACACCCTTACCTCTGACTTCTTATATTTACTGTAGTGTCCATTGTCAGACAAGCATGTTCACAGAGAAGACGTGAAGAAGATCTGGAAGGAGTGCCAAGAAGAAAGCTTCTGGTACCGAGGTGAACTCTTACATAAACACACTCATCACATTTCCAACCTTTAGACATCTTTAATCTCTGTTGTGTGATAATAGTGTGATTAAAACTGGTGTCTGTTCCTTCACTCTGTGATCTGTTCAAACATTGACTGGATGGACATGTTTTCAGGAGATTTAATGCCAGGTCGATGGGTCCGGTTTCCCAAAAGTCTTGAAATCTGCTTAACTAGTTGAGAAAGTGTTCAATGCAAACACAAAAATATTTGTGCTACGAAGCTTTTGGGAAACCTGGCCCTGTTATTTGAGATACTGGTGATACCATAACTGATTCAGTAGCTTTCTTGTCAGTTGGATGACCCCTCAAGGATATTACTTCAGTACGTTCAGTTAGGGAGCCAAACAGTATCAGACTGTGTTATAATTTTGAAAATGTGTATTAATGAAGAGGAAACATTAAAATATTTGTATTATCATTAATAATATTATTATTACAGTGGAATCTTGGTTATCATTTGCCCTGGTTATCATACTATTTGTTTTTTGTCAACTTTGTTTGGTTCTATTTTGTCCCAGTTATTGTTAATTTGCCCGGTTTTCATCAGTGTGCTCACGTGACTCGTGATTTCCCGAAAACAAAGCACCTACCCACGTGTTTGCCGTTCATTCGGGCTTTTTCTTGTTTCTCGTTGATGATGCTCAAAACAAACTAAAACAAGTCACACTAAAGTGACTGTGCACAGCGCTACTACCTGAAAACGAATGTGTAAAAAAAATAGCAGCCAAGAACCCCAAGAACATGTCCACACCGGCACTCTCTTATTAACAGAGTATAGAATAAATGCAGGGTCTTCCCTGAAAGAGATGACATCTAGATGGGAGCATATGTTGTTCTAGAACCTGAACATAGTTCTCTGCATTAATGGTGCCTT
>BRDA01009920.1:58516-69812 GCA_036984385.1 Crenuchus spilurus
TTTAGTCAATGACATGTACACACAACTGTATATTATTGATCACTTATTTTTTAACATTTTAGGGGAAGCTGAGCTTCCCTTGCAGTCTTAGAGCAATCGCCTATATATATATGTAATACTTATTTATTTATTTATTTACTGATAATCACAACTGATTGTGAACCTCAGTAAATGTAACTGATACTGTGAATGTGCTTGAGGAACTCATTTTCTTTCAAATATGTTATGTTTAGACACTGTACGCATGAGTGCCAGGAGTGTAAGAAACTACAAAAAGAAGAAGTTGGAGCAGCGGCACCTACACAAAGTTGAGGTAATTACATCTCAACTATGTTTGTCTCACTCACACACTCAATGGTACTCATATTCAAGCTACAATATTTGTTTTTGTTTTTTGTTTTAATCACAGGGACCCACCCAAGTGTCTGTGCAGGATATTCTGTTGTGCCTTTAAAAGATGTACCACAAGGGGGAGCACTTATGTAGTATTATCAGTTATTATATTCAAAACCAATAAAACTAACAATGAAAATAAGGTCTGATGTTTTTCTTCATGTCAGTGTATTGTTATATTGTTATTATTATGTTACTAAGGTTGCCTAGATCCAAGAATAGTATGTGTAAGTGAAAGAGGACTGAAAGCCTTCATCCTTCATACTCTTCATGCTATATGCAGCACCACATCAAAAAATTACAATAATGTGAAAATGTTTAATGAAATTCAGACATGTAAACTAGCATATATACTATATCCATTACACATAAAGTGACGTGTCAATCCTTTTTCTGTTTAGATAGGTAGATGGATAGAGAACATCATTAATTATGCACATAAACCCTTTCATAATATTCAAATATTAAAAACACTAGTTTTTTTATTTATTTATTTCTAGTATTTGCCCATTTTTCCCCTCCCAATGTAGAAGAAGTCAATGAACCCATCCCATCTATGGCTCTCCACATCACTTTTCAATGTCCCTAAAGGTGAAGACAAGCACAAGTCATCTCTGATGTGTGTGATGTGGCCACTGCCTCTTTTCCAACTACTGCTGATATACTGTTACTAAGGACCTAAGGAGGAAAGCTTGGAGGAAAGCGCAGGATCCCCAGCTAGAATGGACCAATCAGTAGCCAGTGGACATTGTAGTGTGAAGGTGATTGGGAGAGAGTGCCATCTACCTGCCCAGAGAGAGCACGTCCAATTTTTACTCTCTTGGGCCCCGGCTGTCAATGGCAAATAGCATGACAGGGATTCAAACTCATGATCCTCTGAGCCTAATGTCAGCATCTCAGCTGAGCCACGCGAGGCCTTTGCCACCTGTTTCTGCACCATGAGATTTTCATTTTGTTTTGTATTTTCAATTTTTTAAGCTGCACTGCTTTGACTTTTCGAACCTGGGATGTTGACGTCCAACGGCTTGTTAAGATCTATAAAAAGTCTCAACTGCTGACTAATTTGTATTTTTATACTTTTAAATGGCTTAAAAATTCAAAGTATGCAGTATTTTCCAGAATATTTAGTGATTCTATCATTTTGAATTGGCAAAATGTGACTAATAATTAATAATGACTGGATTTGGAAAAATAATGCCATTAATAACAAAAAACACTTTAATTTAATTTGTATGTGATGTTTTGTGAAGCCAGAATGTTCAGCTATTAAACAGAAGTTGCTTTGTGTCATATCTCTACTTTGTTAGTTTATTGTAAACTAAAAGTTGGGTGAAAATCCTTCATATGTGGTGATTCCATAATTTTTTTTAGAAGAGCTGTATGTGAATGAACCAAACTGACAAAACAGTACATGTATATCATTTTACTGAGACTATAGAGAGAGCTACATAAGTTAAATATTGATTTAAAATGATTCATTTTCATTAATTGTACATCTTCATACATGGCATGTAGAACCCCCTCCCTGTGTACACTTCATACAGTTAAAACAAAAAAAGCCTACACCAAAACCCCTAACCCTTCCCTCATTGCCTCAAGCCAGGATAACAGCACATGTCATGGTTGTAATCCATGAACATAATTGTGTGAGCAGCTCAAGTCCAATAACACAATACGAGACGATGGTAAACAAAGGAAATGAATATTTATGTGAGATGTGGACCACCAGAGAATCTCTATATTGAAGAGAACTACCACTTGATATCTTCCTGCTTGGTCAGACGCTAGAGGGCGCTCCTGAGGAAGATCAAAATGAATGGGAACCTATGGAGGTTTAGTACAAAACTGTCATTTATAACTCGTTAATCTTCTTAAAACACACAAATACACTGTTTTTCACTAAACAGGGCTACATAAAACAATTTAGCACGTTTGCCAAAATGTTAAACTCCTTCAAACATAAGTTTATGACTTTTAACACAAGTTTAGGACCTTGTAGCACGAGCCACTCTACCGTTCAGCCAATGACAGGAGTCGCTCGCTAACCAATCAGCACTCAGTAATCGTTCACTGTCCAATCAGCACTCAGTAACCGCTCGATGACAAATCAGCACTCACTAGCCAAAATGCTAACGCTTCGTTGCACAATATCGGACTGCTTTATAAAAACACAGCAATACTGGGCGGTTTTCATAGCCCATTTTACGTTATATGTTTGTAGGCTTTCTATAATGAATAAAATATTGCACATACAAATCTAAGAAACGTATGTACTCAACGTTTTAGCCGTTTAGCTCCATTCACTCCCATTTAATGAGGACTTACTCTCGCGCGCCCTCTTTGGTTAACAGCCACTTCTTGATAAAATGGCTTGAATAGGAAGTGGACAACCCCCCTTAAACTTCTGCTGGACACATTGCAGTCGAGGAATAAGCGTCAACTTTTCATTTTTATCCAGAAATATATTTGAACAACTTGCATTGTATTTTTATTGTGAAAACAATCGTGCGAGGTCTGTAGGTTTATAAAAAAACAGTATCTATGTGGAACGCCCTACAGTAAACAAAAATGTTCGCTTCGACCAATAACGATGCGAGTCTGTTTTGATCGACATAATCTCTGACCACTGCTGCTGATCCTAAAGGCGGGACCTGCTTGAACAACAACCAATAAGCGGCTATGCACGAGGACACGGTTGTAGTCTTATTGGCGTACAGAGCATCTAAAGCCAACGGACTCCTAGCGGAGGCGGAGCTTTTGTGGCGCTTTAGCCTATCACGGTGCTGCTCGGGAGGGCTTCGCGTCTTTGTGTGTACAGAAGTGACCGGCACGTGCTTTAACCAATCTTTGCTTTCGATGGGCGTGGTCACAGAATTTGTCGTCCACCTAAATCATCGGTGGGCATGGGGAACGGTGACATATCCCGCCCACTGGCCGGTCTGCAGCTTCACACAAATACAGTTGAGTGTTTGATAAAAATGCACTCAGATGCGACAAGTAAGTACAATAGTGTCTTAACGGTGTACATTTTCCAGCCGTGTGGACAGGGGTTGCCAGGTGCAGGGAAAATGTTTCGAGCTGCTTTTCGGAGACGCGTTTTTGTGGTGTTAAACTAGCGATAAATACAAATGAGGGGAGAGATTTGTAAAGCTCGCTAGGCTCTTTGTATTTTTTGCCAGCGCTGTTGTGGGTGCTCGCAGTGACAAAGCCAAAGCTTTAGCCAACACCGTAAGCATCGCAGTTGTGCTTTTTTAAAGCAAGTATTTACTTGCAATCTGAGCGAGGTATCGCATCCTATTTAGACAATGCACTTGTAGTCTAATTAGCCTTAATACCTCGGGGATCTTCGAGCCTGGCTTCGTCTCAGCTTACTCGACTACAGCGAGTGCGGGGAATTGTGTAACGGCGCCATGTAGACGCTAAATAGGTCAGTTTTGTCGAGAAAACTGCGGAAAATGACAGAGGGGGCTGAAAATTGTGACGCAGTTGTGTAAAAAATTTTTTTGAAGCGCCTGCGCGCATAAATGCGCACACCGACGTCCCCGTTGCCTCTCTCCGAGTGAATAAAATCGTTTTTCTAAAATGCTTTTTCGTTTTCAGAGCAAGACGTTTTGTTTTTCTACAATTTGGTTTGCATTCATCAGTTGGGGTGAGTGTCAGGAGAGGGGCTGCCGAATAAAAATCTCTTTAGCCGGGAATTCTGGGAAGTGTAGTTCATTAGCCCCGCAGGTAGCCTTTGCGGAGAGCGTGGAGTTACGTCACAAAGGACTACAGCCCCCAGAAGTTCTCGCGCGCCGGAGATACTTTGTAAACTCGCTTGCAAGTTGTGTGTGCGTGCTCGTGCTGTTATGCCTGGTATGTGACTAGCTCGGGCCGAACGTTGTCGCACGGTTTAGTTCATGTACGCCGCACGGCGTGCACGTTCGTAGCACGTTCACGTGCGCAGGTGTCCTGGAAGGCCAAGCGCTCTGGCAGTAGTTTTAACATCTGCTTCTGTTTTCTTGCGACTGCGTCACAGGGGCTGTTGATTAGTTTGCACGTCACTTGTGAACGTTGTGCACGTACTGTCCGTGCCTGCTGTTCCATGAGCCCAGATTTGGGCCATAAGACCTCTGTTCTCATATGCAGTACCAAATCAGCCCTGAATGTTTTAGATGGGCCGCCATCACAGTGTTGCCCTAAGTCTGAATGCAAAGCCAAAAGTCAAGCCTGTCCAATAGGAGGGGACCTGGAGGACGTCCCTGTTGCACCATCACAGTTTATAAGTAAAACTAAACTGCTTAATTTATAGAGTATACTTCATGCATTGCTGTTTTCAGACCTGTGTTCATCACATGGCTGTGAGAATAGGCTTTAGTTATGTAGGAACTGATTTATTTTTTAGTGAATTATGTTAATGCGTAACTACATCTTTTTCTTAAAGGTATAGGCATCATACACAGTCATCTTGGAGTATTGTGAGCACCCCTGATTTGGAATGAACTTGTCCCAGGACGTCACGCTTTACTCTTTGCCCCTGTATTGTAGAGATACTGAATTCGATTGCTCTGGACCACTCACTGGAGTCGTTCCCCTCTGGCACTGTAGGGCACCACTGTTAGGATGTTTGGTGGCACTTGATGTACAAGAAGTCCATTCTTGGTACCTTCATTAAAGAACGTCCCACAGACGTAGTGGTTTTGCAGATGTTATCGTCCATCCGATACACTATCATTATGCCCTTTTGGACATCAATCAAATCACGCCCTTGATGATTGTGCTCTGCTAAAACTGACTGGTGTGCTCACATGTAAACTATGGCACTTGACGTCCTAGACTGAGTTAATTCAAAACTGGGGTGGTCTTAATGTTCAGATATTATGTATGGCAGTGAGTAGCCCTGTTTCTGATGCTTCCGTCATTCCACTGGCTGTCAGTAGGGTTTTGACCCAGAGGGCAATACAAAAGCCCACGAGCAGATGGCTTGCTTCCACACTGTGTATGATGTGTTAACGTTTGAAGACGCACCCACACACATGACAGTGAGCACACACAAGCCGTGTGACCCACATGGGATGCTATCCATATAGATTAATTAGGTGTGTATGTGCAGGTGAGCGAGAGGTGACTGACACTTGCGCTATGGCTGATCTCCACCTTTCCCTCGCAGATTTTCAGCTGAACTCCCACTTGTCCACGCTGGCCAGCATCCACAAGATCTACCACACGCTGCACAGGCTGGTAAATACTTGTTCTCTTCATCTCTTCCTCTTCTACACCAAACCCTGACCGATGAGTGAAAAGCATCAATGAGCTACAGGCTTTTGTAGTTTTTGGT
Organism: Crenuchus spilurus; assembly: GCA_036984385.1. Classification (NCBI taxonomy): domain Eukaryota; kingdom Metazoa; phylum Chordata; class Actinopteri; order Characiformes; family Crenuchidae; genus Crenuchus; species Crenuchus spilurus. The sequence continues at coordinate 64,227 of BRDA01009920.1, forward strand.
GAAAGTGGCTATGTCCTAGGCAGGTTTTTGACGATGTTAAGTAATTTTTTTAAATTGGCAAGTATAGAAGGTACACATTAGGCCTGAATAGATGCTGATGCATTTTGTAATGGGTACTAAAAGGCTTGACAGTTAAGACGAGACAACAGAACATGTTTGCTTATTTAAAATAGTGGAATAATTTATGATCGTGGACTCTGTCTCAGGCATATACATTTATCCATATAGGACAAAGGCATCTATTGCCTTTTTAATGATGTGAGATGATGCAAAGCACTTATTTATTATGTGTTCGCTGTATTCTGAAGGAGCATTGATCAAGTATGTAATCACTATAGTGAGCCTGTGACGAGTCATGATTGTTATTCCTGTCTTCAAGCTTATTTGCTGCAGAAAGCATAGTAAAGGCCATCGATCCCGGTTTGTCTGGTCATGCTGAAGACTAGAGGTGTTGCGTGATATGTGGTATAGGCTGATGGCCGATTGCATAATTTTTTATTCCTCATCTTGTTGGGAAGAAAGCAAGGAGCATCTGTAAAAGTTAAAGATTTGAGAAAAACAGAGAGGCAGCCTCCTACTTTATGCACACACACACACACACACACACACACACACACTTTCCTTGCACGGCAGTATGCTAATGCAGTTGACAGGCTCTGCTGCACTGTGTTTTTTGCGGTGTGTGTGTATGTGTGAGACTTTATGGCACTATTTTCTTTCTCAGAACCTGACAGAGGACGTTGGCACAGACACTCACGCCACAGGTAATGACCTCACCTTATACTTCATGTACACATACTATACCAATCACTCAGTGTATTCATAATTATTTTTTAATAATAATGTACACTGTGTAAACTGAATGCCAATATGGGTGTATAAACTGTATGAGGTGTTTTTTGGGAAAACCAGGAAGTTACAACATTGGCTAAAAGCTTGGAAAAGAGTAATTATATAGTTGTAGTCATTTCTTGCCATGAAATTACATGAACAACTGAAGCTGATCAGCAAGGTTTGGTGTCTATTATTTGAATATGAGACATTCTGGATATAATTTTTAAAATAATTTAGAATCACTTTCTTGCCTTATACGGTAGGCTATCGACCCATCCACCCAGTAGGACTCTCCTAATCACTTGTAATGGCCCTGACTCTAAGGGTGAAGACTAGCACCAGCCTCCTCTGATGCATGTGAAGTCAGGCTCCGCCTCTTTTCCAACTGCTGCTGATACATTGTTGCAGGGTAGCCAACGTGCTCAGTGAAAGTGCAGGATCCCCAGCTCTGATGCATCAGCTAACAGACTCCTGAGCCAGCGGACATTATTTAGTAGTGATGAGGAGAGAGCACAGCCAACTTTACTCTCTCAGGGCTTCGGGCTGTCAATGCCATGATTGGGATTCAAACTCATCTTCTGATCATAGTGTCAGTGCCTTAAGCCTACCATACACCTAACGACTTTGAAAAGATTCTGAAAAGACTTTTAACAGACTAAAGTCTGACATCATCTCACATCTACAGACTTTTTAGTCACAGTCTAGTCGCAGGCTTAAGATTTTGGAAAGACTGGATCTTGCAGGGTCACTAATTTAAAGACTACAACTAGATTCTTTTGAGATTATTTCCCATCTGCTTTTGTTTTACACAGAATTAATGCAATAAAGAGCAGAATTAATGCAAAATGTGTATTTATTAAACCTTTCTTTGTATCAAAAATAACTCAACACACAATAAGACAACGTAGTGCAAAATCTAAATATAGAAATGTGCATTAAAAACACAGAGCTATCAGAGCTTAAAATACTGTCAACATAGGATTCACATCCATGCATTCCTGGTCCTGTGTGTCTGTATGCTCCTTATTTTCTTCAAGCTGTTGGGGAAAACAATCACTTTTAAGATGAAAATGATCGTTAAATTGCCCCCTTCAGTATTGTTTAGTTAGCTAGTTAGCTTTAGCATAGCACACTCACCTGGGATTTCGAGGGCTTCAGCAATTTGTCCACTTTTTTCCTTTTTGTCTTTGTCGTGTAATAAATGGTAAAACTCTTGTTCGCTCCACAGTTCCACCAGCTTTTCCTCGTTTTCTACAGTACAGGAAAACCGTAGTTTCCGAGCTCTCACCGGACATATTTACCCGCCAGGCATTTAGGCCTTTGCAGCTTCACGTAGCTCTCCTATTGGTTCCCAACAGTGTTCACGTCACTATTTGCTCGAGTCAACTCTTACGACTTGCGATAATATTAAACATGTTTGGTTTTATCGGAATGCCTCGAAACTTTCAGTCCTGACCACCTTACACTTAACAATCGAGAAATGACACGACTGCAACTCGACTCTAGCAAGACTCTCGTGTTTCTATCCCAACTTTTGAAAAATTGTCTGCGACTGTAAAATCGTTAGGTGTAAGGTAGGTCTTAGTCTGCTGAGCCTTCCCATGGCTTTCTTATGAGGAAATTGTATCTGTCATGCTGCCATTAGGATGGTTGTGCTTTAGATATTTGTGTTTGTCCCACCTCGCACAAATCAGTCATGTTCGTATCATAGCATGTAGTCACTCTGTAGGTTTTTGTCTCTGTTACAGTGAGGAACTAGAACTATCCATTTAGTTATTGAATTCAGCTACTTTAATGCTTGAGATGACTGCAATCCAGAATTGATCAACTAGTGATTCTTTACATTTACATTTGAGGCATTTACTTACAGTTGTGGGTTAGGTGTCTTGCTCAAAGATATGCCAGCCCGAGGATCGAACCGGCAACCTTCCAGTCACAAGACCAGATCCCCAACCACCAGGCCACAACTGCCTCACTTACGTTCTTGTGGTTGAATACCCTCAGTTTCATATGCATAAATAAATCTTTCTCACTCTTATCTCCCTCTCTCCCAGCCTGCTGCTCCAGAGCCATGCCCCCCAGGAAAAAGAGGAGGCCCACTGCAGGAGATGACCTGTCTGCCAAGAAAAGCCGGCAGGACAAGTATGCACGGCTCCATTCTTTTCAGTCATCCATCTCCTTATTTGTTTATATTCCTATTCAACCCTCAGTCCACTCATGTTGGCCATATGTACCCCATCCATTCATTAGATTATCAGTTTGCAGTCTGAACTAGTGCATGTCATAGAAGTTCATAAACTGTGGGTAGAGGTGTATGTATGTTTGTGTATGCTTGTGGGTCAGTGCGTCTCTTTACACTTGTGTGTTGGTTTCAGCGTTTACAGAAAACAGGAGCCGTCACATATTCAGGAGGCTGAAGCTTTCTCCAGTAAGAGATGTCTGGAGTGGTTTTATGAGTATGCAGGTAAGTCTTGCAGTGTGAAACCCCCTTTTATTCTGGCTTTCATTGTTAAGTGAAGCAGGGCTTTTTGGAACCTTGCATATTAATGTATATCAACATCTTTACACCTGTAATTATGCAGATAAATATTAATTATGGCATATCAAGTTACATGAATAACATTTGCATCTGAATTAAGTTTCCAGCAATTTTTCTTTCCAAAAAGACAATAACGTGGCAAAAATGACTGTAACTACATGAAATTCATCACTACTAAGCATTGTCCGCTGGCTCAGGTGTCTGTTAGCTGATGTATCAAAGCTGGGGATCCTGCGCTTTTCTCCGAGTGTGTTGGCTGCTCAGTGATGATGTATTGGCAGTAAAAAGAGGCGGAGCCTGACTTCACATGCATCAGAGGAGGCTGGTGCTAGTCTTCACCCTCCTAGATTCAGAAACATTACAAGTGATTGGGAGAGGAGACTGTTAGACAGCTATTTTAGTCTTTACCTTAAAGGTGACCTGTTCTACCCTCTTTACACAAGTTAGTGTGCTTCACTGGGCATTTTAATGAAAGTCTGTGAAATGCTTTGTTTAAAACACCAAAAGGTTTAAGCACGTCCGGCTTCTTTCTCAGCCTACATAACTATGATCAGTTGGTTTGAGTGTCTGTTCCTGCTTTCTACACCCCCTCTGTCCATAGGTTCCACCAAGATTCTAGCCAATGAGAATTAAGCTCCACCATCATCACAGTCTCTCTGCTTAGTGATGCATGAGAGTCAGTGTTGAATCACTGCAACTTGGTTTTGCAGAATCGATTCTTTGGGAGTCGATTCCCCACCACTATCACCAGTTCAGCAGCTGTAAGCCAGATTATAAACACATCAGCATTATGAACACTTAACATTTACACAAGTCAAACAAAAGACTAACCAGCACAAGTTACACAGCTCTCAGTATACGCAGATCCAAAGAGCCTGTAAAGTTTTACTGAATCTCTTTAAAATGGGCAGAATTTCTGAAGTTGGCTTATTTAAGGTTCCCATCAGGAGCTGGAATGTAAGTGCTGCACTATTTAAGTAGAACCAGAAATGTTTCTGTGGCTTGGTACTCACTCCAGTCACCCAAACATAGGTATAAAACACTGAAAATATGCCATCTTAAATTGATGTTTAGATGTTCTCTACGTGCTGACATGGTACTTTATAAAGTAAGGTTCTTAAGATGTATCATCAATAAATTCTCATTAATACTTACTTTATATGCAGGGGTGCACATAATTTTTTTTGGTCTAGTTCTCAAAGGAGCACCTACAGATGTTGTACCTTTTACAATGCTCAAAAATACTACAAGCATTGATCATCACTACCCTCCTGACCCTCCTGACATCCACTGTTTGGAGCCATGCTAACTCCTGCAGCCATTTTTAAGCGAATACTCTTTTTTTTTTTTTTTTTTTTTTTTTTTTTTTTTTTTTTTTTTTTTTTTTTTTTTTTTTTTTTTTTTTTTTTTTTTTTTTATTTATTTTTTTATTTATTTATTTTTTTTAACCTTCAGTCTCAGTCTGGCGTTTCTTTGGAGATGGTGGAATACCAAAGTTATGACTTAATGTAGCTTGTTTCTTGGACATGCTGATGAATCGGTGGAAATCTTAAAACCAGTGAAAAAATAAGTTGGTGCTAGATATCAATTAACTACTCTCTTGAGCCTGCCTATCTTACCGCCAGGGTTGCCCGATCCATCAAAATTATTCAGCCAAAAGTCAGTCTAAAACCCGCCCATCAGAAGCTTAAACTAGCCCAAAATTTATGTCTGTCAAACGTTTGAAGCAAATGACAAAACAACTAAGAGTGTTTGACTTAGTATTTGTTTATAAGGGATTTATTATCAGTTCATCAAACCTTTTTCTTTATCCCAGTTCTTGCAATTATACTGCCTCCCGTATTCCCCCATTTACCATATTAGTTAGTGACTTTCTCTTCACCTTCACCTCTCTCTCTCTCTCTCTCTCTCTCTGTCTCTCTCTCCTTGTCAGGCTATCTCAAACCGATGCCATTGGCCTCAACTGTCCAAGCGTCAAAAGTGTGGTTTAACAAAACAACTTTTAGGTCAGCGCCCACTTGAAAGTTCCAACCGCCCTACGCAAAATAACCCATTAAAATAACGGCGTCGGCCAACGGATCCTATAATGAAGTTGTGCCGCCCATTTGCACATGTTACAGCTGTGATTCCTTCAAACTTATGTTGTTATTGTTGTTTCTCTTGTATTATATCCTTTCTATCGGACTGTTCCTCTCTCTCTCTCTCTCTCTCTC
>BRDA01009920.1:82532-98557 GCA_036984385.1 Crenuchus spilurus
TTTTTTTTTTTTTTTTTTTTTTTTTTTTTGTAAATTTTCAGGTTCTTTTTGTACAGTAATTCGTGAACTTGTGCTTCGTTTTATTTCCCAGTCATGCAGTCTTAATGCTTTATGAAAATCATGATTGTGTGATGGTATTTAGAGCTTAAATACACTTGTAACCTCATCTGCTGAGATGTTCCTCTTTGCATTAGTTTACTGTCCCACCATTTTCACCAAGTGCTGAACTACAACTCCCAGAAGTCATTGCAGCATTTCTAGAGCTGCATTGAAGTGCTGTTCATTTCTGTAACGAGCAGCTGTAATTCCCAGTGTGTTTGCTTTCTGATATCTTTGCTGTGACATTATTACAACTGTAATATTGTTTTATTGATTTTACTTGATTTTATTTAGTTTAAATCTTCATTTCACAAAAGATAATTACCCAAAGTCTCATTGTCAAGGTGGCTCTATTAGACTGAAATACATAAAGGCATAACAGCAGAAAAAATACACTGCAAATACATGGAAGATGATAATTCATACGTTAACATGTTCATGTATTAATGTGCTTTGTACACTTCTTGAGGTTTGTAATCTTTGGATTTATGGTATCAGATGTTGATGGTTAATTTCTTTTACAAGGTTAGGTGAGGCATTTCACTCCGCACTGGTGACTCCACACTATTAAGGAAGAGATAACTGTTTTATTCTAGAGTTAGGTGCAACTATGTTACCAAATGTTATGTGATATGGCAACAAACCCACTGTGATGTGCATGCTAGTTAGAAACAATACAGTCTAACATTTGCCATAGACACTTTTTGTAGGTCCTTTCATACAGCCTGTGCCTCTGAGTGAAGAGGAGTCTGTTTTGAAAGCATGGGGATTCAAAAAGACGTAGATCTCTTTGTTACGACTGTTGTTTTTGGTGGGAACGTTATTTAATGCAGGGGGCTGAACAATCTCATCTGACTGTATATATGTATGGATGTGTGTATATGTGTTTGTTTTCACTGTAACCTATCTACATTCAGTATATAAAGGGGTTTATTAACGAACTGTTGTGCCATTTCAATCTATCCATACATTTATGTTAGGACAAGTCATTCAATGTCTCACAAAATGTGCTCCTAGTATTTGTGATGAAATTACAGTTACAGACTTAACAAAATTCTTGATATTGTCAAGATAACCAACAGTGGTTTTTGAGTTTTAATTATGACCGGCATTGTCATACAAGAACATTTCTGGCTTATCCGTTTTATCTCCAGAAGCCTCGTGATCCAGACAATAATGATGGTACAATATATTTGACAAATAAACACAAATATACAGTATTGAGAAAGGACAGTTAAGTATAACATGTATTTGCATGCTTAATGCATAAGGAGTAAAGGTAAACCAGTCCAGCTCTATTGTAATTAATAATTCTTAGTATACTACAAAATGTAAAAAATGGGCTATAGATAGGGCTATAAGTACTTGTGGGTGTGTGACAGGATTCATAGATGAAAAGAGGTGGTGCGGTCTCGTCTGCTTTGTGAAAAATGGGTCACAAAGCAGGAAATTCTCAGAATTGTTATTGACAGCAAACAAGGCTAAAGACCTCTTGCTCCACTCTGCTTCATTTGTTGATGTTGATTGCTTGTGAAGGACCTATGTTGACTTATGGAAGCAGTTGCTTTGAAGTGAAGCGAAAAGCTGTGAAACCCTCCAGCAGTCAGATTTGCCTTTTGGCTGCAAAGAATGTCCTGTAAACTGGCATTGTTAATACTGCTGGTAGACCTGTATGGCCGTACGCATCCATACACCTACAAATTCAGCTACTTCCTTCACACTCTGACCTTTGGTGGCCAAATGCAATCACTCCTTGCAACATCTCCTTAACAACAATTACTCCTTAACAACATCTGCTTTGTGACCCATTTTCCTCACATCAAATGAGTCATTCACGGCACTGTACCACCTCTTCTCCATCTATGATTCCTGTCAAACGCCCCACATCTATTTATAGCCTTATCATCCTCATGCAGTGTCATCTGCAGGAGTCTGAAGTTACTACCACCTTAAACACAAGGATTTTTTTTGTCTGGGGAGCTTACTTTACTCAGCAATGAGCAACCTATTTTACATTTTTACATGTAAAAGAATTTCTGAAATTCCACACATTGTTGATGCATATTTAAGAATCAGCATCAAAACTCCTAAACATCACTACGGCGGGCCGACTTGTATCTGAGAGATGAGATACTCTTGGCACTCATACCTTCATATCCTGCGTCATTTACCCTTCTTGTTGAAACACTGTGGTATGTGTGCTCTGAGGATGGTGAAACTACTTCTTCAAAATCTGACAAACTTCCCTGTTTATCACTTTCTTGTGATTCAGAAGATTGGGACGTCAAACTGAGTCCATCCATGGCTCTCTTTTTCCGCAGAAACGTTAATCGTCTACGTTCTTGCCTTTGACGGGCTTCAGAGCTATCTCTAAGATACTCTCTGGCTTCATCAATTCCTTTCAAAGCTGGAGGTATTTCTTTGAATATTTGGTTTGCATCCTGAAGTGCAATGTCTGCATCTAGATCACTTTTTGGTTTGAAGACAAGGTCTGCGTCACCGAGTGCCTCCATAATTCCTTGCTCAGTCCTTGTGGGCATTCGTAAACTGTGAATGAAGTAGCTGTGGCTTTCAGTTGTTTGAGGGGATGAGGTGCTCAAACCGGACAGCCTTGATTCTGACATTGTCTCAAACTCCAATGGAGAGAGCCTTGTCTTACTGTTAGAATTTGGAGCATTCAAACCAGGTGAGGAATGTGAAACTGGTGGTGGTGAAGTGAGTGGTTGGTCAGGCTGTCCATATACATTTGGGCTTGAGAAAAAGAGGGTCCTCTTGGGCCTCTGAAGTCGATCTAATCTAGTAGTTTCTGTGGCCACTTTCACATCAAATGACTCTTGTGTCAGTGAATCAGTCTGCATCTGGTTTTGTTCCTGTGGATCATTTATGTTGCCTACATGTCTGGTGATGTAATCTTCATGACCTTGAGTGTGAGGCTTAGACTGTCTGAACTGAATATACCTATTTACCTTTGGTAACCCACTGACAGATGTACCCATGTCCTCAAGCAAATCATCTGCCTTTGTGCTAGGTTTGAGCTCATCCTCAGATAAGAGTCTATGTGTCCTTTCTAATTTTGTTGTTGGCACAGAGGTGACTCCTTGAGTATTTATAATCCTTGATGGCATCTGAGTTGAAGGACAAAGTTCAGATTGTGTAAACTGCACATGCCTTCCCACTTTGGGTACTTGGTCAATAGATACATCTATCTGTGTTAAGAAATCTCCAATATTAGTAGATTTGGTGTCTTTTGGAGTTACCAAACCAGGTGTCTTTGTTTCTTTTTGTGCATTTCTTGTCTCATAGTTTAGAGAAATAGGCTCAGACTGTACAAACTGAATGTATCGCTTCACCTTTGGCACCACATCAAGAGATATACCTGTTTGCTCTAATAAATCATCTTCTTTGGTTATTGAACAGCTTTTTTCCTCAGGTGAAGAACAAGATGTCTTCAATTCACCCTTGGTTGCTAACTCTGGCTTGATGCTTTCCATTTTTAAAGATTGAGACTGAGCTTTTGTAAATTTAAGATACCTACTTAATTTTGGTACTGTGTTCACTGATGCATCCACACTTTGAAAGAAGTCTGATTTGATATCGTCCTCAGCTCTGGTTTGTTTTATTGAGACTCCTTGGATGTTTACAGATGATGACTTGGGGGCAGTTGGAGGGTAGCTTTTAGTTTGTGAAAACTGGATGTATCTTTTCACCTTTGGCACTCCATAGGGTGTTGTATCCATTTGCCCAAGAAAGCTGTCTTGGTAGTTTGTTCTGCCATCGTTGTTGAGTGAAGAACTTGTCAGTACCTCAGCTGTGGCTCTTTCTATTGGAGAAAGTACTTGATGTGCAGGTTCATACAGTGTGAAGTGAAGAGTTCTCTTTGCTTTTGGTATACTATCAAGAGATACTTGCATTCCTTCAAAGAAGTTGGCTTCAGTGCAGCTTGGCATTGCGTTATCAGACGAGCTTAATAGATGAGATTCATACAGTGTAAACTGAATATGTCTCTTTACCTTTGGAATGTCATTAAAATAAGTGTCCCCAAAGAAATTGTCACTGTCATTTGGATTGGCATCATCAGGTGAAGAACTGTATTGCTCTATTGGTGTAGCTATTGGTTCATGTAAATACGGAGATGATGGCTGAGGTGCAGATTGTGTGAACTGTATATATCTCTTTACTTTTGGTATTCCATCAAGAGATGCATGATTATCAATGAAACTGTGTTCACTTGCGGCTACTTTGACATTATCTTCAGATGATGAATTATTCCAGTTTATTCCTGTGCCATCATTGCTTATTGATTTTGTCTTGCCAGTGTTTGGTGGCAGAGGTTGAGAAAAAGGCTCAGATTCTGTGAACTGAATGTATCTTTTCACCACTGGCAGTTCATCAAATGATGTACCTATTTGCTCAAAGAAACTGTCTCCGTTAGTGTTTGGACTGAACTTGTCCTCTGATGAAGAATCAGATCCCTCACACTGTATTGATGGGAACTGAACTGAAGATTGACATTGTGTGAACTGAATGTATCTCTTGAGTTTTGGCACTTCGTCAAGCGAAGTACTGATTGGCCCAAAGACATTATATTCAGGTGTAGAATTAAATCTTCCACATTCTGTTTTGGTCTCAAAATCTGGTGCGATCCTTTCTGTATTTAAAGATGCTGATGGTGATTGAGATGAGGTTTCGGGCTTAGACTGTGTGAACCACATGTATCTGTTCACCTTTGGCACTAAATTAAAAGATATATCCACTTGCTCGAAGAATGTTGGTTTGATTCTGCCTTCAGATGAAGAATCCGGTCTCTCAGACTGTATTTTTGTCACCACAAAGTTTGGTGTGATGTTTTCTTCATTTAAAGACACTGATGATTGAGTTGAAAGTTGAGATTCAGATTGCGTAAATAGGATGTATCTGGTTACCTTTGGCACTCCACCAAGAGATGTATCTACTTGCCCAAAGAAATTGCCACTAGTAGAGGCTGAACAGACTTCATCCTCAGATAAAGAATCAAATCTTCCAGCTTGTGTCTTAGACTCCAGTTCTGGTGTGACCCTTTCTGTCTTTAAAGATGCTGGTGATGACCAAGTTGAAGTTTGAAGCTTAGTTTGTGTGAACTGAAGGTATCTATTCACCTTTGGCACTGCATTAAAAGATATATCCACTTGGACTGAGGCTGGGGTGATTTTGTCCTCAGATGAAGAATCATGTCTCCCAGACTGTATTCTTGTGTGTAACTTTGGTACAACCATTTCTTCATTTAAAGATGCTGATGTTTGTGGTTCATACTGTGTGAACTGGATGTATCTCTTCAACTTTGGCACTCCATCAATAGATGCACCTATTTGCCCAAAGAAACTGTCACTTGTAGTGGTTGGACTGACCATATTCTCGAATAAAGAATCAAATTGTCCAGATGCTGGTGGTGACTGAGTTGAGGTTTGAGGCTTATACTGTGTGAACTGGATGTATCTCTTCAACTTTGGCACTCCATCAATAGATGCACCTACTTGCCCAAAGAAACTGTCACTTGTAGTGGTTGGATTGACCATATCCTTGGATAAAGAATCAAATCGTCCAGATGCTGGTGGTGACTGAGTTGAGGTTTGAGGCTTATACTGTGTGAACTGGATGTATCTGTTCACTTTTGGCACTTCATTAAAAGATATATCCACTTGGACTGAGGCTGGGGTGATTTTGTCCTCAGATGAAGAATCATGTCTCCCAGACTGTATTCTTGTGTGTAACTTTGGTACAACCATTTCTTCATTTAAAGATGCTGATCTTTGTGGTTCATACTGTGTGAACTGGATGTATCTCTTCAACTTTGGCACTCCATCAATAGATGCACCTACTTGCCCAAAGAAACTGTCACTTGTAGTGGTTGGACTGACCATATCCTCGGATAAAGAATCAAATTGTCCAGATGCTGGTGGTGACAGAGTTGAGGTTTGAGGCTTATACTGTGTGAACTGAATGTATCTGTTCACTTTTGGCACTTCATTAAAAGATATATCCACTTGTTCAAAGAAATGCTCAGAGGTTGGACTGAACTTGTCCTCTGTGATGATTTCTGCATTTAAAGATGGTGAATGTTGACATTCTGTTTGTGAAAACTGGATGTATCTCTCCACCTTTGGCACGCCATCAAGAGATATACCTATGTGCTGAAAGAAATTGCCACTCATAGTGGCTGGACTGACCTCATCCTTGGATGAATAATCAAATCGTCCAGCCTGTGTTACAGCCTGCAAGTGTTGTGTGATCTGTTCTGTGTTTAAAGATGCTGATGGAGAATGCAACAAGGACTGAGGCTCCGACTTTGTGAACTCAATGTATCTCTTCACTTTTGGCACTTCATCAAGAGATGTACTTATCAGTACAAAGAAATTATCTCCCATAGCAGTTGGACTGGGATCATTCTCATATGAATGATCAATTCTTCCAGACTGGGTTTTAATCTCAAACTTTGGTGCAACCCTTTCTGTTGATGGGAACTGAGCTGCCGGTTGAAGTTCAGATTGTCTGAAATGGATGTGTCTGTTCACCTTTGGCACTTTGTCAAGAGATAGGCCCACTTGCTCAAAGAAACTGTCTCCCTTAGTAGCTGGCCTGAGTTTATCCACATATGAAGAGCCAAATCTTGAAGTCTCTAAAGATGGTTGAAACTGAAATTGTGGTTGAGATTGTGTGAACTGAATGTATCTGTTCACTTTTGGCACCACATCAAGAGGTGAGTTGATTGGCACAAAGAAATGATCTTCAGTAGGACCTTGACTGAGATTATTTTCAGGGGTAGAATTAAATCCTCCAGATTCTGTTTTAATCTCCAACTCTCCTGGGACCCTTTCTGTCTTAATCGGTGCTAACAGAGACTGAGCTGAGCTTTGAGGCTTAGATTGTGTGAACTGAATGTATCTCTTCACCTTTGGCACTCCATCAATATATGTACTTGTACCTATTCGCCCAAAGAAACTGTCACTCTTAGAAGTTAAACTGTGCTCATCTTCAGAAGAAGAGTTTAATCTTACAGGATGTTTGATAGTCTCTAACTCAGGTGTAACACTTTCTGTCTTCAAAGATGCTGATTGGCACGGAGCTGAAGATTGAGGCTCAGGTAGTGTGAACTGAATGTATCTTTTCACTCTTGGAACTCTATCAACTGATGAACTTATTTGTCCAAAGAAATCAGTTTTATTAGAAGTTGGGCTGAATGCATCCTCAAGTAAAAAATCTGATCCCATAGACTGTGCTTTAGTCTCTAACTGTGGTGTGACAACTTGTGTCTTTAAAGAGGTTGATGAAGACTGAGTCAAAGGTTTAGACTCTGATTGTCTGAACTGGATGTACCTGTTTACCTTAGGCACTTTGTCAAGAGAGAGGCCCATTTGCTCGAAGAAACGGTCTTCCTTAGTACTTGTACTAAGTTTATCCACATGTGAAGAGCCAAATCCTGTAGGTGGTGCTTTAGTCTCTAGCTCTGCTGTAACCCTTTCAGTTTTTAAAGACGTTGGTTGAAACCGAATTGAAGATTGCGGTTGTGTGAACTGAATGTATCTCTTCACCTTTGGCACTCCATCAATAGATGTACCTATTTGCCCAAAGAAACTGTCGCTCTTAGAAGATAAATTGATCTCATCAGATGAAGAATTTAATTTTCCAGCCTCTAACTCGGGTGTAACCCTTTCTGTTGAGAGTAGAGGTTTAGACTGTGTGAACTTAATGTATCTGCTCACCTTTGGCACTCCATGAAGAGATACATCCACTTGCTCAAAGAAAATGTCTCCTTTCAGATTACCCTTAGGTGAAGAATCAGGTCTTCCAGAATGTACTTTTGTCATCACCAGTGTTGGTGTGACTCTTTCTTCATTTAAAGATGGTGAAAATTGAGCTGTAGTTTGAGCATCAGGTTGTGTAAACTGCATGTATCTCTTCACCTTTGGCACTCTGTCAATAGATGCACCAATTTGCCCAAAGAAACTATGAGTTTTAGACATTAAACTGAGCTCATCCTCAGATGAAGAATCTAAACTTCCAGTCAGTGATTTAGTCTCAAATTCTGATGCAACCCTTTCTGACTTCAAAGATGTTGATGGGGACTGAGCTGAAGATTGAGGTGTGATCTGGAGATATCTCTTCACTCTTGGAACTCTATTAAGAGATGGACTTATTTGTCCAAAGAAATCAGCTGCATTAGTTGGACTGAACACATCCTCAGGCAAAGAATCAGATCTCACAGACTGTGTTTTAGTCTCTGGTATGACACTTTCTGCCTCTGAAGACTCTTTAGAGAACAGAAGAGACTTTTTGATCTTGGGTAGTTGATCAAAGACTTGTCCTACTGTTTCAAAGAAGCTCTGTTCATGTATGTTGGGTTTGTCTTCGTCATCTACTGCCATTGGCTGCTTCTTAAAGGAGAAGCCTAAGAATCCACCCATTTTCCCACTGTTTTTATTTGCTGTTTTAGATGAGGGTTGAACAGCATTTGTATCTGTTTCTGCCCCACTTCTGTTAAACAACAGTCCACTTAACCTGCTCAGTCTTGTACCACTCTTTCTTTCCCCTTCTTTATTGGTCTTCTCCTCTTTATCTGTGCTGCTTGAGGAGCTGTCGAAGGGGATGTTGAGAACATTATCTGGGTTTTTTAATGGAACAACATGCTCACTGTTAACCTCAGTTTCTGTCTTTATCTCAAGTCTCCTTGGGTAGTTATCATATTCACCTTGCTTGTCTTCATCCTCACTGGAGCTACCGGCATCTGCACTGTCTATGGTGGTAGTCTTTTGACTGGTCCTGTAAACAGGATGCACATTGTATTGTTTAAGTTCTTCATCCTCAAAACTGACAACAGTTGAGGAATCGTAGCATTCATTCTCTACTGAAAATGGTTCGTCATCAAAAGTATCCCCTCGAGTGAAGACCACTTGCACGTCTGATGGGTCCAGTGTAATAGTGTCTTGTCTGACACAAGCACCAGTCCCTGTGTCTTCCTTTTCAAATAAGGCATCATGTTCTTTTAGGGAGACTCTGCCTTCACTAAGGTCATAACTTCCTGAGAATGGATCATTGTAGGCCTCTGACTCTTCATCTTCCTCTGGGTTGACCATGTATTCTGTTTGTTCCTCTTGAGTCAACTCACTTTCACTTGAGTTGCAGGAACGTAGTTCAACAGATTGTTCATCCACAGACATTTCCTTTTGAAATACTGGATACTCAAAAACTGTAAGTTGTGCAACACGGCTGCTTGATCTTGGAGACTCATCAGTGAATGAAAAACTCTCCCCACTGTCATTCCATAAATCTGGGTCCAGATCATCCACACTCTCTTCCTTCGACTCAGTCAGTCTCTCAGAAAATGGGTCTACGGTAAACCCAGGTATTGTCAAAACTTCAGCTTTGTCATCATATTTGGTCACTGTAGGAGAATCTACAATTTGCTCAGTTGACTCATTTACTTCATAAAAGGATTGAAGATCTTGAGGTTGACCTGAGTTCAAGGATACTGATGAATTGCTTCTCTCCTCTAACTCTGTGGAGTCTGGGATGGGCTCAAGCTCTACAACTTCACTATCTTCTGCATTTGTGTGTCTGTGATCTACGGTTTTGGAGTTTTCTTCTCTCAAAGATGTTTCTGAGCTGCTGTCCGCCCTGCTCCTTAGATCCTCAATCTCAACACGAGTTTCAACCATGTTGGTCAAGGATTCACTCCCCTGTGTGCTTTCATAGGATACATCAACGTCTATACTCTCAGAAGAGCTTACTGATTTAGCGTCCTCTACTGTGACATAATAAGGAATACTGCCTCCATTGTCATTCACCTCTGTTACTCCACCAAATGTCACTCTTGTACCCACTCGCACATCTTGCATGTCCTCATCTGCTTCAGAATATCCTTCATTCACGTACGGCCTTGGTCGAGTGAAGGAAGTCCTAGAGTTTGTAGCAGTTGATGTCGAATCCCTCTTAGTGCGAATTTTTTTGCATAATTTGTCGAGAAATGGCCGTAATACAACACCGAGGACAAATGCCCCAATGAATGTTATGAAAACAGAAAGGCACACCGCTAACACAAACTGATCCTGAGATACTTGTTGCACAGCTCGTATGTGCATATTTTCCTCTCCTTTGAGCTCATCCAAAACATTTGGGGCTTCTCGTCGCAGCCTTGTGTCATGTGCCCTTTTGCGTACATGTAAATGAAATAATGACATCTGAAATCCTGAGACACAGACATAAAGCCCTGCATGCTGCTCTGTGATATTGCTGATAAGAAGGACTTGTTGGTTCTCAGAGACTCGGCCAAGAGGTGTCCACCAGTGAGACTGCATAAAATCTGAAGAAAAAGAAAACAAGTGTATCATTTTGTATTTGTTACAGTGGTGCTTGAATGTTTGTAAAATAATTTTCTATGTTTCTGTATAAAGTTGACCTAAAATCATCAGATTGTCACATGTCTTAAAAGTAGAGAAAGAGAACTGAATCAAACAAATGAGACAATAATATTAGACCTGGTCGTTTATTTACTGGGGAAAATCATCCAATATTAAATTTCTGCGAATGGCAAAAAGTATGTGAACTTTTAATATTAGCAGATAGTTTGAGACGGGTGTTGTCAATCAACGGAATGACAATCATGTGTGAGTGGGTGCCCTGTTTTATTTAAAGAACAGGAATCCAGTTTGATCTTCACAATGTCTTTGTGTAAATCTATCTTCGCATGAACAAAGGACCACGTCTAGTATATTTGTCTTATTTGTTTGATTTGGTTCTTTTTATCTACAATCTGATGATGTTTAGGTAACATTTATGCAGAAATATAGAACATTCAAAAGGGTTTATAAACATTCAAGCACCACAGTACATGAATAAATAGCTATGTTACCTGTGGTTTCAATTATTTTTGGTAAGAAAACATTACATACAGTAAATTGAGTACCTTGGTTGATGCAGGAAAGCAATAATTCCGCACCTTCATCCAATGTCACTTCCTTTTGAACACCAGGTCTGCTATATACAGGTGCTGGACAAATAAGATCAGATTCCTTCAAGTTCAGCAAATCCTTTCCAGCATGATGAGAGGGTGAGAAACACTCAATGTTCCAGGTGGGATTCCCTAGTTCACTGTCAAAGCTCAGCCATCTCCTTATTGTTTTTATATTGCAATCACACCTCCACCTGTTTCCAGAAATGTTCACCAACGTCTTCAAGCTCCTCAGAGACAGGTAAACTGGTATAGAAATGCTGGTCAGCAAGTTGTATCTCAGGTCAAGGGTCTAGGAATAATTGATTCATTATATTAATAAAATAAACCCAGTGTATACATTTTAATAAACTTTTGTTCAGTAACCATTTGTTGTTACCTGTAGCTTTTGCAGGTCTCTAAAAGTCTGTGGGTCAATAGTATTGATGAGGTTATGCTGGAGATGAACTTCTCTCAGGTCAGTACACCCAGCCAGGTCAGCAGGACCGAGCTCTGAGATCCTGTTGTGGGAGAGCTGAAGCACTTGCAGGGATTTAATACTGCTTAGCCCTACGAGAGAGCAAAGACTTTAGTTTAGCGGACTGTTAGACGAAAGATTTGTGTTTTGATGTGGATATTTCAAACAAGTTCCTAAGTTGGCCTGTTAATTTGACCCAATGGATTCAGACATTATGCCTGGCCCCGAGTGGCTCAGCGGACTAAGATGCTGATACTAGGACCAGAGGATTGTGAGTTCAAATCCTGCTGCTTGCTATCAACAGCCAGGGCCTTGAGAGAGCAGAATTGGCCGTGCTCTGTTTTCGGGTGGGGAAGATGGCATTCTCTTTCTAGCACTATAAACAATGTCGACTGACTCGGGCGTCTGCCAGGCTATCTATCAAAACTGAGGATTTGCGCTTTCTTCCGAGCGCGTTAGCTGCCCGGCGGCAATGTATTGCTAGCAGTTCTGTAAAAAAATGGGGCTTGATGTCAGTGTTATCATCTGCCCCCTGCCAAGAGAGTCAGGGACATTGCAAGTCATAGTGAAAGGGAGAGTTGATAAAAGGGGCGGGGTTAATTGCCCACTAAAATACATTAGGGCAAAAATCTGTGATAAAAAAAATCAGTTTCTCAGTGGTAAATCATAATATTTACATATTTGTTTTTTAAACACATTTGGGGTTTGCACCTCTGCAGAAAACCACACATGAATGTAGGATTACTTTTTAAATCCACAATGGCAAAATTTCTCTCACTGTGCTACTTGAGCTTCAGTTTTGTGACTTAAGATTGTAACTGAATCATCTAGTGGCTTAAGAGTTTAATGACTCTGAACTACTTGTACATTTGTGTGTTGTAATTATGTTTTGTTACAGGTACAACAGTACAGTCATTCACTCAATGAATGAAAACAGTGCACTTAATGTATAATAAGTCCATTCTCAGTACCTTCATTACAGCAGCTCTAGAACATCCCACAAAGTTAGTGGTTTCTCAGATGCTGCCTCCACCATGTTTCACACAGTGCCCTATGATCATGGACATCCGTCACATCACGTCCTTTGTCAATGATGATGTTTTTACACTCTGATACAACTGACTAGTGTACTCACTGCAGAAAACCCCGTCACGTGACATCTGTCTCATCCCAGGCTGAGTTCAATCCAAACCAGGGGTGATCATAATATTCTGTTATTGTTTTGTATATTACCTTGAAATTTGATTGAGATGTAATAACAGGCAGCCAGTAATAAGAGATTGCTTATATATAATCCATCTGAAAGGCACAGTAAGAAAAACCAATTAAATAGGAACATAAAACCACACAAATGTTGTAAGTGGACTTTAAATGCCTGAAAGGAGTATGGGCTGGACTGTTCCTGCAGAATTTGAGTGCTGGCATTACTTATTTACTAGTGGAATGCCTCCTCATTCCTGTATACATTTACATTTTGTGCTAGTTGCTGATAAAGCAGTATTCAGACATGGATACTAATGATCATGCTGTCCGTGCATGAGAAAGAAAGGAGGAGAGAAATGGAGAAGTCTGCCGCCTCTATTTTGAGAGCTGTATTGACTGCTGAGCTGAAATGAGGGACTGCTGGTCTGGGGTTCACTGGAGAAGCGAGGCTGTGCACTGACTCACAAACAGCTGAGAGATGCTGTCAGCTATGTCTGTGCCTGCCTTAATAGCCCCCATTTCAGTAACTCACACAGACTCAGGGGTTAGCATTCAACTCCATGTCTTTCCACTTAAGTATTACAAAGCACCGGGTGGGCAACACCATCCTGAACAAAAACGGCTCCTTTCAGTTTTATTCTGTTATAATCTGTTCATTGTCACAGCCTCAGTATGCAGCTGTCTCAGGGAAAAGAAGTGCTATACCCTGTAGGCCTCTTGTTAAGGGTTTTCAAACCCACTGCAGCTGAGTTTTTATACACACTTGCTTCAATATCCTACAATAATTCTAGAGCATTCAAGATGTATCATTTGTTTTATTTCATTGAGACTGATGTTGTTTTATTTATCAAAACCATTTGCCAACCTCTCGTTATTCCTGTTTTTTAATGCTGCACCTTTAAGACTGATATTTGTTAACATTTTGTTCTGAATGACTGGCCTACAGTATCAGTCAAAAGTTTGGACACCTGGACATTCAGGGGGTTTTCATGATTTAAAAATGTTCTGCATTGTAGATTAATACTAAAGTCATCCAAACTATGAATAAACACATCTGTAATTATTTATTAAACAAACAAGTGTTAAACAAACCAGAACATGTTTTATATTTGACATTCTTCACAGTAGGCACCTCTTGCTTAGATGCAGCTTTCTTGGGATTTTCTCAGTCAGCTTTATGAGGTAGTCACCTGGAATGTCTTTCAGTTAACAGCTGTGTCTTGTCAAGAGTTCATGACTTGTATTTCGTGCCTCTTAATGTGTTTGAGACATCAGTTGTGTGTCTACTTTGAAGTAAAATCTAAAATCTAAAACATGTTTTGGTTTGTTTAACACTTTTAAGTTTACTTCATAGTCTGGATGACGTCAGTGTTCATTTACAATGTAGGAAAAATAAAAATATTGAATGAGAGAGGGTGTCCAAACTTTTAACTGGGACTGTATATTATCCCCCAGCTACTTCTTGTAGCTGCATGAAAGGTGCAAATTAAAATATGGTGTTTGTTTTATTAGCTAAATTTGCCATATAGATGTTGTAGTTCAATAATAAGACTGTAGTCCATCTCCAGCATCTTTGCTGTGCCTGACATGCCACCACCACATTAGTGTCACAATGTTGAGAATGATTCACCACCCAAATAACAGCTGCTCTGTGGTGGTGCTGGTGGAAGCAGATGCACTATAATCTGTAATTGTAGATCTACAAAGTGCACCTGTATACTCAGTGGAGCTCAAATGGACAGTGAGTGATACAAGGAGGTTTTAATGAAGTGGATGGTCAGTGTACATGTAAATGTGTTCTTATAACACTACGAAAGCAATGAATTCAGAGTGAACTGTGGAGATAACAATTTTCAAAAAGTGAAGAAAAATCTGGTCCCTTTATGCTTGTAATGACTCAGACTGGACTGCTGATCCTGGTCATGCCAACAGGGACATAAAACAAGAGAAAATCTTTCATCATTAACTAATACCACTGTGGAAAAGCAGAACTCTCAACAGAGACACTCAAAAACTGTGCAATCTTCACAGGAAACAGAAGACAGTATGTCCTGGAGCAAATACTGACCTAGTTACTATCTGTAAGGGTAAATTTGGGATCTGTGTCATAAAACTTTGTATGTGTAACTGTACATAAGCACAAACCTCATTTCCAGAAAAGTTGGGACACTTTCTAAAAATGCAATTAAAGCTGAAATCTGTAGTTTTCAATGACAAACATAATTATCTTTGTTAAATACAAAAAAAGAAATTAAGGCCTGGAACACACTCAAAGTTGGGACAGAAGCAAAATAGAAAAGTATAACAACAATGTTCTGTAGGGTTCCACAGTTAAGAGAATAAAAGTAGAATACATCAAACACTTAGTCTTTTATAAGCCAGGATGGGTTACGGTTCAACATTTTGGGCCAAATTTGGTAAAAAAAAAAAAAAAAGTCAAACACAATGTTTCTATTTTTCAATGTTTTTATTTTGTTTTTATTACATTATTAATTTTATTCATTATCTATTTTGTGCCTTGTCTGCTTAATATTTTGTACTTTTTTACTTGGTTTGTGTAAATTGATTTTTTTTTTAGATCAAATTACCATTTTTACTTTGTCTTTTATCTTGTCTATAATTATAAAGACTTGTCCTTTCATTTATGTATGACCTCGGCTACATTGTAAATGAGGAATACCCTCAATGTACCCCAAGCCTAAATAAAGGTGACTGATATTTCAACACCATGGGTGTCCTGGAAGTTAGGGATCCAGTCTTGTGACTGAAATATCTAGGGACAATTCTATATTTAAGACTTGGAAGAGTATTTCCTTCAGACAGAGACAATGGTGAATATCAATAGTTATAATTGGCAGAAAATGGGAGAAAAAATTCCCAACCATGCAAGGAACACACCTTTAAATGGTAACTTGACTGTATTGATAACGACAGTCAGAACATTGAGAACCCAACAACTATGATAACTCTGGAATGTGTTGAAACACAACCGTGCCCATCTTTACAACCTTAAATGATGCATTGGAATGTCAGTGCCCAACCCTTTAACCCCGTAGGTGGGCTGTCTGATTGGTTAAAGGACAGTACTCATTTTCAAACATCCATTAAAGATCAAAGGTCTAGTGATTGTAATTTAAAGAAACACTCCAGCATTTGAAAACCCAGTCTACCACTTCTGTTCTGTGTGGTCCTGTTCTGTTTAATGTTCTATTCTTGTTTTCCTGCTAAGAAAGTCGGGGTTTTTCATGGTACTTTGCTGCCATCTTCTGGAAAATGGTGGTAATG
>BRDA01009920.1:98567-111512 GCA_036984385.1 Crenuchus spilurus
CAAACTTTTACTCATGACAGGAAATTGGTTAGTCTGTCGGGTGGATGCCCCAATTTCCCAACCCGTGACTGTAAGGTTACGTAGTAAATTCCAACATTTCTACCCGTGCCAACACAAAGTTGTGTAAGGTCTCAATAGTATCAACAAGTCAGAACATTGAGAACCCAACAACTATGATAACTCTGGAATGTGTTGAAACACAACCGTGCCCATCTTTACAACCTTAAATGATGCATTGGAATGTCAGTGCCCAACCCTTTAACCCCGTAGGTGGGCTGTCTGATTGGTTAAAGGACAGTACTCATTTTCAAACATCCATTAAAGATCAAAGGTCTAGTGATTGTAATTTAAAGAAACACTCCAGCATTTGAAAACCCAGTCTACCACTTCTGTTCTGTGTGGTCCACAATTAACCACAAAACTGACATTTCACAAAATCACTAAACATACAAAAGTGACTGACTCACAACTGGCCACTGACTTCCATTATACACAGAAAGTCATTGACTTCCATTATAATCAGAAAGCCATTGAGCTCCGTTATAAACAGAAACCAATTGAACTCCATTATAAACAGAAACCAATTTAGCTCCATTACAAACAGAAACCAATTGAGCTCCATTACAAACAGAAACCAATTGAACTCCATTATAAACAGAAACCAATTGAGCTCCATTATAAACGGAAACCAATTGAGCTCCATTATAAACAGAAAGCCATTGAGCTCCATTATAAACAGAAACCAATTGAGCTCCATTATAAACAGAAACCAATTGAGCTCCATTATAAACAGAAACCAATTGAGCTCCATTATAAACAGAATGTCATTGAGCTCCATTATAAACAGAAAGCCATTGAGCTCCACTATAAACAGAAACCAATTGAGCTCCATTATAAACAGAAAGTCATTGAGCTCCATTATAAACAGAATGTCACTGAGCTCCATTATAAACAGAAAGCCATTGAGCTCCACTATAAACAGAAACCAATTGAGCTCCATTATAAACAGAAAGTCATTGAGCTCCATTATAAACAGAAAGTCATTGAGCTCCATTATAAACAGAAAGTCATTGGCTCCCTTATAAACAGAAACCAATTGAGTTCCATTATAAACAGAAACCAGCTGAGATCCATTCTAAACAGAAACCAGCTGAGATCTATTATAAACAGAAACCAGCTGAGATCTATTATAAACAGAAACCAGCTGAGATCTATTATAAACAGAAACCAGCTGAGATCTATTATAAACAGAAACCAATTGAGCTCCATTATAAACAGAAACCATTTGAGCTCCATTATAAACAGAAAGTTATTGAGCTCCATTATAAACAGAAAGTTATTGAGCTCCATTATAAACAGAAAGTCATTGAGTTCCATTATAAACAGAAACCAGCTGAGATCTATTATAAACAGAAATCAGCTGAGATCCATTATAAACAGAAAACCGTTGAAATTCATTATAAACAGAAAGCCATTGAGTTCTATTATACAGTAAATGCAATACATATGTAGCCCAGGAGTATTTGTTTAAGGGGTGAATTACCAAAGTTTACCAAAAAATTACCATTACACTTTCTTTTTGTTTCTTTTAATTCTATAGTTTTATCTTTGTATTTCCTCATTTGTAAAGCACTTTGAATGACTGTGGTGTATGAAAGGTGCTGTGTAAATAAACTTGCCTTATTTAGAGAACCCAGCTTGTGACATGCTGTAAACATAGAAATAATCCATAGTCATTATTTTTAAGGCGTATGATCAAGATAATTAAATTGTGACCACAACTTAATAATGCATGAGAATGAGATCATAATTTGTGGCCAAAACATAATAAAACATGGGCATGACATAAATTAAAGGACTCTACTTCTTAAAACACGAGAATGAGATCATAATTACTAAGTTGGGGCCACAAATTATTCCCATCCAGTAATAAATCATGACCACAACATAATTATCTTGTTCTCAGACCTTATAAATATGTCTATGCAGCTGGATTTCATTCTCTAGCATGAATAACAGTGCCATTATTTTTATTTTTATGGCATGTCACCTGCAGGGCTCTGCGCTCGAATGACAGTTACTGTGGTACTGAACTTCTGAAGCAGATTCTCACCTCTTGGTAAACGTTTGAGCTGGTTTCTCTCAGCACACAGCAGCTGGAGATCAGGCGCCCAGGACACACACTGTGTTTTTTTTCTGGTCCCCAAACACAAAGACAGACTCTCAAGTGCATTATTGCCCACCCAGAGACTCTGAAGCCCTCTCAGATACACACGACTTGACCCAAGAGGAGCTAGAGAGCGCAGGGCATTATGGGATAAGTCCAGAGAGGTGGCAGTAGTTGGGATGTGTGATGGGACCCTGGCTAGGCTGGAGGAGGAGCAGTTCAGGAGAAGGGTCTTTTGACACAGGCAGGGGGCTGTACAGGCAGGTGTCTGGGAGAGTGCATGTGCCCCCCAGAGCTGGAGGATCACGGCAACACAGGTCACTATGCTGGGCACTGACATCACAGCAAGCCCTGACGAGTGTAAAGATCCATAAAAAAATAATTAATGTTTAATTAACAAGTAAGAATTTTATTAATAATTAACAATACTATAGTAGAAACAGGCAGCATGAAAGTCTAATTTTACTGTTTTAAATATAAAATGGGCATTTATTAACATTTTTAACTTAAATATTTATGGTGTCAAGAAAACATGATTTCAAAATTATTTCCCTCTCACACTTCAGTTTTAATGACATGTGATTTCCTCATTAAATATCTAATCAATGTCTTATATTTCAGGAATATCCTCATTTCTTTTTCATGAAATTACTAATACTACTTCAATATTAATACTATTTTAATATTAATACTAATTCATTGTACACTGAGCTCATTTACTTATAAACATCTGGATCATTATCATTTAAATTGCATTATATTGACAGATGATGTTCACTGTCACTGAAACCAAAGACACATAAATACCACTAAGTCCTAGAAGATGCTTTCCTTTTAAAGACAGTTTACCGTTTGAGCAAACTGAAAAGAAAAGCTCTTCACTTACCTTTTACAGTCTTGGCCACCGTCACTCTGTGATACTCACTCAACAATTATCATCAAAACAATGAGACTGACTGAGGAAACCTTTGACTTTGACTGAAACTCGCCTAAGATCAAAGTCTGCACAGAACTGCTGGAGCTGAGACACTCATGATAACACACACACACACACACACACACACACACACAAACACACGTTCGGTACTACTATAGTTGTGGGGACTTTCCACTGACTCATGTAATACTATGTAGCTACACCTAAACCTAAACCTTAGTAACCAAAAGACAGTCTTACACCTAAACCTAACCTTAACCTCAGGAAGAGCATTTGATCCCTCTCTCTCTCTCTCTCTCTCTCTCTCTCTCACACACACACACACACACAGAGTTGTGAAGTTTACCAGTTGTTCACATGTCTGAGTTAATCTCTTACTCTGGTTTTCTGCTCTTCAGTGTTTTGCTGTATGTAATAAACATTGTTTAGTCTGTTTAAATCAGTTTTAATGGTAATAATACTATAATGACTGGCTTCTGTTTAAATGTGACAGAGTGTACAGTCTTATGCTAAAGGCACTGCTGGTCAAATGACTTTTTAATAGATTTTCTATCTGAAAATGAGTTACATTCAAACTGTGTATAAAATGTGCAGAAAAGTGTCATATTTGTTTCTTCCTTACAAAGAATGAAATTATTTAAATGAGAAAATCAAAGAAACCTGTAAATTGACCAGGTCCGCCCACACCTTTGCACATGACTGCTTATCACTTGGCGTATAATCTTATGTGGCACTGATGGATTTTATGATCAAGAGGATGGCATCTCCTCCATATCTCACCTCAAACTGTGCCCTGATGTTATGGAGCAGGGTCTGCAATGAAACTTGAACACCACAACTAACGAGTAAGAGAAGTGACTTCTTATATTAACTTAATACATTAATTAATACACATACCTTACAAATGTAAATAAAAAGTTTATTGATGTTGATTATTGAATTCAAAAAGATGTCATATGTTTTATTTTCAGACACCAGTAAGAAGGTGATCATTTTAGAGATAACTGTGCCCTGGGAAGAGTGCATGGAGGAGGCACATGAAAGGAAGTGTGCCAAGTACCAGGAAGTAGTGGAACAATGTTGGGCGCAGGGCTGGAGAACTCAGTATGAACCAGTAGAGGTGGGCTGTCAGGGCTTTGCAGGGCGATCGCTCTTTAAAGTCTTGCCTCAGCTTGGAGTAGTTGGGCTGGTAAAAAGAAGGGCCTTGAAGGCTGCACATGATGCTGCAGAAATGTTTTGTAACCTTTTCCAGCCTGATGAGCATCAACAACTCTTTTTCTGAGCTCCTCAGAAATCTGCTTTGTTCATCTCCATTATACACTTCAACAGACATGCTATGAAGTGCAAACTTTGATAGATGCCTGTTCTTTAAATAAAACAGGTGCCCACTCACACCTGATTGTCATCATATTGATTGAAAACACCTGACTCTAATTTCACCTTCAAATGACCTGCTAATCCTAGAGGTTCACATACTTTTGCCTCTCACAAATGTCATATTGGATAATTTTCCTCAGTAAATAAATGAGCAAGTATAATATCTGTGTCTCATTTGTTTAAATGGGTTCTCTTTATGTACTTTTAGGACCTGTGTGAACATCTGATGATGTTTTAGGTCAAATTTATGCAGAAATATAGAACATTCTAAAGGGTTCACAAACTTTCAAGCACCGCTGTATAATCTCACTGTTAACAGTTTGTGGGAGACACTAAAACTGAGATAAAAACAGAGACACTGTCCTACCTGACCTTTCTCACATAAGATCTGAAACTGCATTTGTGGATTTGATCAGAGTCTCCAAACGGCTGGAACAAAGAATTTTGTTCTGAAATCAAAATGAGTTTTGGAATCTTCTAGGTGACCTCAAACTTTTGAACAGTAGTGTACATACACTCTCCAAAGAGGTGGTTCTTCTAAGGTTCATTAGTAAAGAAAGTGGTTCTATGTAGAACCATGAACAATCAAAGGGTTCTTTGCATGGTGAAAGGGTTCTTCAGATTGACGAGGAATGTGATGTAGATGGTTCTATATATAGAAGCTTTTTGAACATGGTACTATATAGCACCGAAAAGGGTTCCTCTACTATTTCAAGCTTGACAACTACAGCAGAACACTTTTGGGGGCTATATAGAACCATCTACAACACTTTCCTCATCAAGCTGAAGAACCCTTTTATCATGAAAAGAACCTTTGGGATATAAATATATATAAAACCATGTTCTTTACTAAAGAAGAACCATCTTTTTAAAGAGCATAGCATGAAAACATCCCTCAGAGTTCTTCACATGAAATAAAGACTACACATACATTTTAAAATGAATCCAACACTCGTTTATTTATTAGAATATTTTAACCAAAGCAAACACTGTAATGAGAGCTGCACATAATACAAGACTGTGCTTATACAAGACCAGAACGCATCCATTTCAGATGAGAAAAGAACACTGAGTTAATGACCATTAGACAAAATGCAGTAAGGTCATAATTTAATACTTTGTAGTTCAAAAACAAAAGATCAAATAAATACCACACATGAACACTGAGACCCAAACCAGTAACTGTTATATTGCACAAAATATAAAAAAAACTCAAACATATCGTAGATGTTTTTAGTTCCTTCTTGATAAAGATTATTCAAATCACAACAAACGTTCATATATATCAGCCAAGAAAAATATCTTCATCATTAAGCTGAAGTGCTTACATGCCTGAAGGTAACACGTTTGGAGAATATGGCACTGAGAAACTTGGGCACTTTTAATAAGAGACACTTGTTACCACTTAACATGAGATATGGTGCAAATCTGTCGAAGATGGAGATGCTTAACTAAGCTTATTTCTATTGTTTATAGCTAAACATTGGGAAACATATACAATACCAGTCAGACATCTGGACATTCAGTGTTTTTTCATGATTTAAAAATTTTCTGCATTGTAGATTAATACTAAAGTCATCTAAACTATGAAGAAATCATATGTAATTATTTAATAAACAAACAAGTGTTAAACAAACCAGAATATGTTTTATATTTTACATTCTTCACAGTAGGCACCTCTTGCTTAGCTTTCTTGGCATTTTCTCAGTCAGCTTTATGAGGTAGTCACCTGGGATGGCTTTCAGTTAACAGCTGTGTCTTGTCAAGACTTCATGACTTGCATTTCTTGCCTCTTAATGTGTTTGAGACATCAGTTGTGTGTCTACTTTGAAGAACCTAAAATCTAAACCATATTTTTGTTTGTTTAACACCTTTAAGTTTACTACATGATTCCTTATGTGTTCCTTCATAGTCTGGATGACTTCAGTATTAATTTACCTTTATTAAAACTTTTACTTTTTAATGTTCATAATTTTGATTTATAATGATGATGATGTATTGCTGTGTACAAACCTGTTACTCCTGAAAGACAGGTCATCAGATGATTTCAGAATAATGCTAGCAGTTAATGGAAATTTCTCTGTAGTTTTTTGTACTTCTCCTCAAGTCATTTTTGAAAAAGTCCTGTTACTGTTGGCTTTAGGCTACTCTACCCACTTCTGCATATATCTAATAGCTTCATTTTGTTCTTCATTCTTGCAAAACTACAGTGCAGCTATAAACACTCCATTCCCCTTAACACGCGTCTGTGAACTCAGCTTTAAACACATCTGTATGAGAACATAAAAAAGCACAAATAAAATAAATGTACCTAATGGCTGTGAATGGGCTAAAACCTGATGACACAATATGTATCATGATACAGATTCAATATTTTGTGATTATTTTGTGATGCTGAAATCAAGGCGATGTTTAAAATCTAATTGTAGGAAAGCTATCAGTGGTGCACCAGTGGTACACTAGCTGGAGTGGAAGAGTCCAATGGCTGAATAAATTTTTTATTTCTTGCACTTCTGCCAATTTTTCCCTCTCAAAGTAGTAGTAGCCAATTAACCCATCCCATCTCCTAGAGGCTCTCACCATCTCTTTGCAATGTCTCTGACTCTAGGAGGGTGAAGACAAGTACAAGCCTCCTCCAATGCGGTGATACAGCCACCGCCTCTTTTCCAACTACTGCTGATACAGCATCACTGGGGAGCCAACGCGCTCGCGTAGGATCCCCATCTTTGATGGACCAATCAGTAGACACCTGAGGCAGCAGACATTGTAATGTAAAAGTGATGGTGAGAGAATACAGCCAATTTTTGCTCTCTTGGATTCGGACTTGCAATCCTCTGAGGATAGTGTCAGCGTCTTAGTCCGCTAAGCCACTCTGGCTCAAAAACAGAACAGAACTTTGTGATAACTGCATCAATATTTTCTTACATCCCTAAGACAAGTATGCACCCAAATTTAACAGGTGAAATGCTATGAATCTCATACCATAAGTATGAGTAATCCTGCACCATAAAATGATAGTACTGTAATTAGTTATGATTACAGTACACCTTGTGTAATGCATCGACACATCAATAATTCATAGCTAAAGTAATGTTTTGATTTTTAAAAAATCACCTTAATTCAGAGGGCTCATTTGAATATTGCAGCCTTGAATTCAATATTAGAAAGCGAACAACAAAAATCAAACTGTAATGCTCTACTGGACACCAGTAAACCCAGTAAATCTCAATACTGTAGCTATAGTATCTGATTGAATAAGAAAAATGATAAAATTTTAAAGAACTCTCCAAAACAGGAGCTTATTCCATGTGGTCTAGCATGCACTGTCTGTCCTAAACCAGGGATGTTCTGCTCTTTTATATTGTTTTTTAATGCCAGAAAGGGTTGGCAAAGAACACTGCCTCTAAAAATACAATAGAAACCATCAAACATCCTTCATAAAAAATAAAAACAAACATTCTCAGTGTAGTGAAGGCTCTCAGCTCAAAGTCAAGCAGTAAAACACAGAGAGCTCTTTGGCCAAATCCTTACATAGTCAAAGGAGGAGTGTCTGCGTAGGATGAGGTTCATGGTTATGAGGGTTTACAACATGCATGTATGTAGGCTGTAGTCTGAAAGACAAGATCATGTGTTTGTGATTAAGGCGGAAAGGTCTCTCTGGATGGAGTTTCATGTAAACATGACTGAGTGGCATAAACTACATAAGTGTCGACCCATATTACAGTGTGAAGGGTCTATGACAATATAAGGCCAGAAAACAGAAAATAAAATCTCATACAGATATTTAAAACACACTGAACCGAAGTGGACAATATCCACTAATCCACAGAACATTTTCCATAGCGCACCACCTTTTTCTGTTTAGAGACTATGATAAAATCCACAAGTTCCAGAGACTCTTCTATGGTAGAATGGTGAGTTAGGACAGTGTCACTGCTTTATAGCTCAGCTTTAATTTCTCCCACAAGCTGTTGACAGTGAGGTCATAATCATTAGTGCTGTTATTTAGGCATCAAGATACATACAGTATATGCTAGATATGTGCTTTGAGCTAGAATTATGCTTTAGTTAAAAATGATGGCATAGATCTCATTCTACTGATTAATAGTGTTTATAGAAGTTGTTTATGGACTAATATTTGCTATTTTGTTTTTTTCTTAACCTGATTTCTCCCCAATGTGTTTGGTAGCCAATTGACCTGCCCATTTGTTGACTCTCCATATCACTAATAATGTCCCTGACTCTAGGAGGGAGCAGACTAACACAGGCCTCCTCCAATGCATGTGAAGTCAAGCTCCGCCTCTTTTCTAATTGCTGCTGATACATCGCCGCCAGGCAGCCAACACGCTTGGAAGAAAGCGCAGAATCCCCACTTCTGATGTATCTCCTGGCAAACACCTGAGCCAGTCGACATTATTAAGTAGTGCTGGGGAAAGAGTGCCATCTTACCCGCCCAGCATGGCCAATTTTGCTCTTGGGCCCCGGCTGCCTATGGCAAGCAGCATGTTCGGGACTCGAACCCGCAGTCCGCTGAGCCACTTGGGGCAATAATATCTCCTATTATAGTGATTAATGGTGTTTGTTGTGTTTGTTTATGTATTAATATCTCATACTTTAGTATCCTACCTCACTATTCTACTACAGAAGAGTATCTGGAGCAGCAGCATTTGTGGATTTTATTTATTTTTATAGTTTTAAAAACAGCCAAAAAGACAAATTTTCTTCTGAAATAAAAGTATGTGTTGTCACTGAAAATCCTGGCTGAGCCCAAACATTTAATTGGTAGTGTATGTGAACTGAACCTGCGTAGTGTGGTGCACAAAGTACTGGCTCATTTAAAAACAGACCATCAGAGCATCACTTGCCAAACATTAATGTGTAGTATTCAGTGTTATGCTAAAATAATCAGATCTCATTCAATGTTTACTTTAAAAGAGACATCTCAGTATAAGCTCAGTATAGATGTAAATCTTACTGTGTAAAATTGCTGACTTCAGTGAACTGATGCTGAGGCTGTGATTGTATGGTTTACTGTCTCTAGAGATTGACACTTATGCAGTTACCTTCTCAATTGTCTCAATATCTGATAGCAATTCTATATCATATGGACGGGTTGTGTGTGTGTGTTTCTAGTGGCACTCTCCAGCTCAGTGTACTGCTCCACAAGGATTGTCTGAGGTTTGGCAGCCCATGTTACGGTATTTCACCTGAACTCTGAACAGGGTCCCGTCTGCACACATACACAGCTTATACCTCTCAAGTCCCTCATCAAAGTACACCTCACTAACCGGAGAAGTGTTTGGGATATGGGATGGGCTGAACATCACTGAGCCATTCAGAACAATGCTGTTTTCCTGCACATGAACAGAGAAAAACATACATTAATGTAGAAGCTGCTTCATAATGTATATTGCATGGATAAAGAAATACACACATCATCATCATCATCATATCCAGTTTTATTTGTCAACTGCTGCAAGAGTCCCAGACACTGGGGTGGGCAGCAGGCAGCTAGATTGTTTAACACCCAGTCTCCAAACATTTCTGTCAAGAGGGTCTAGCTTGTCAAGGTTGTAAAGTCCCCTTTGACACAATCTAACCAGGTCTTTCTCGGTCTACCTCGTCCTTTGGGGCCTGGCAAGGGCATACTTAGGATGGAGTTGATGCAAGAAGAGGCACGCATAACATGTCCGTACCATCTCAAGCGTCTGGTGCGAAGAGCCTCTGTCACCTCCAATAACCCCAGCTTTGCATATAGTGTTGAAGTGGATATGTCATTATTTGGTTTGACACCACAGACCCATCGAATCATAGACCTTTCGTTTCGACAGAACCGCTGTAAGTCTGGAGCAGTAGGTGCCCATGTTTCACTACCATGCAGCAGGGCAGAACGCACACAGGCGTTAAACACATTACCCCGTATGTTGAGGTATACATACTTGGAAGTCAGAATGGGTAGGAGCTTCCTAAACTTTCCCCAGGCAGTAAAACATCTGGAAATAATGGCATGTTCACAACCACCACCAGCACTGAGCATGTCACCAAGATAGCAGAAATTCGCTTCCACATCAAGCAGGTGACCGTCCACATCTACTTGAGTGACAGATATGCCACCTATCGGCCTCGCACAACCACTGCATCTAGGGCACACATAAGATGGGTTGGCCATGAGTCTTCCTTTGATGCCACTGCAGTTCTGCGACAAACAGCGCAAGGGAATGCATCCGAGTCTTGTAGGAGATCCAAATCAGCACCAGAGATCATAATCTTTGTTTTCTTCATGTTGACTCTCAGTCCCTTGTTTTCCATACCATTCTTCCATGCCTTCAGCTTTGCGATACATTCCTCTAGCGTCTCAGCCATCAAAGCTAAGTCGTCTGCAAACAGGAGTTCCCAAGGCACACCAGTGCGAAATTCATGTGCAAGAGGCTCTAGAACTAGGATGAAGAGCAGGGGCCTGAGCACCGAACCCTGATGGACACCCACTTCCACTTCAAACTCCTCACTGTTCTGCCCATTAACTCGTACGCGGCTTCTCACATCAGTGTACATACCCTGAAGGACGCGTACAGCTCATTCCTCCACACCCAGACTCCTCAAAACCCACCAAAGAACTTTCCATGGTACCCAATTGAAGGCCTTTTCCAGGTCTACAAAGGCAATATAAAGAGGCTTTCTTGCAGCTATATATTTCTCCTGCAGCTGGCGCAAAATGAAGATAGGATCAGTTGTACCTCGACCTTAGACAAAACCAAACTGCATGGAGTCAATGCCCACCATACCCTGGATGGAACTGTCTAGCATAAACTCCAGCAACTTCATAACCTGATCTGTGAGCTTAAGGCCTCGATAATTACCTCGGTCGAGGGCATCTCCTTTACCCTT
Organism: Crenuchus spilurus; assembly: GCA_036984385.1. Taxonomy (NCBI): domain Eukaryota; kingdom Metazoa; phylum Chordata; class Actinopteri; order Characiformes; family Crenuchidae; genus Crenuchus; species Crenuchus spilurus. Next base: position 109,934 of record BRDA01009920.1, read on the forward strand.
GTAGAGGTTCACAATGTAGCACTCTTGCCAGTCCTTTGGGATCACTCCGCTACAGAAGACAGCTTCAGCGTTCTAAGCATCCCTATGGCCTCCTCTCCTGCAGCCTTCAACACTTCTGCAATGATGCCTGATGGGCCTGCAGCCTTGCCGCATTTCATTTTCCTAAGGGCCTTTCGAGTGCAGTCTATGGTGACAGGAGGAGGAGGACCCTCCAGAGTCTGGCATAGTGCTCCACCCAAGCCTTCATCTTGTCCTCATCATTCAGCGATAGTTCTCCAGCATCATTCCTCACACACTTCTCACCTACCACATCCTTATTTGTTTTGTACATTTGTTTTGCAAGTTTGTAAATACTGCTATCAATTGAAGACATGTAAGCAAACTGCTCTTTCTCAGCTGTTGACTTGGCCTTCCAGACCACAAATTTCGCTACATGCTTTGCCTCATAGTAGGCAGCTTTAGCTTTTTCCACTTCAGAAGAGTTGGCCATTTTGGACAGAGCTTTATTTGTTTTAAAACAGGCTCGCTTCACTTTGATCACATCTTCCACCCTATCATCCCACCACCTGTGGTTTAAAAAAGTCCACACACGTCCAAGGCAGTTTAAAGAAGAGGGTCCTTTAGTCTAGCCCACACATCTTCCACAGAGCCTGAACCATCCAGGTCCGCAGCATCTGATACTTTGTCCTTGAATGTAGCAAGAAATTCACTTGCCACAGCAGGATCCCTAAGCTTCCAAGTATGGATATAAGGGATGAACTTTTTCATTGGGAGGTATGCAGACTGTGAAGTCGCAAACTACCAGATTGTGTTGATGGGCACACTCCTCTAATGGGATAACCTTTACATTTTGAACAGATGTACGGAAACTCTTGCGGTAGAGTATGTAGTCTATCTGTGTTCTGTGGTTGCCTGAATCAGGGTTCATACACCTTTTACAAAGGTAAAATTCAAGCACTTTTCAAGCACTTTCAATGCCCATTTTCAAGTTTTTCAAGCACCTTTCAGCTATGGTAAATTAATAATAACCGTAATATCTCAAAACTGCTATTCAGCGATAATCAATATATCACAAAACTATTCTCCACACTTCACAGCAACTATGCTACTGAGAAAAAAAAATACTTCTAAGTAAGTAAATAGCAGGAATGATGGATTTATTGGTGTCAGTTTCACACAATTTAAATAATAATGTTCTTCACCGCATGTTTATCTTATTCATTTGATTGAACAGTTACTGTAGTATGTCAAATTTGGGGGTGAGTTGAGAGCATTTATACATACCGGTACATATACTCAAAAATACTGTTTTGCTTTTTGTCACACTACAAGAGATGGTATTATGTTTAAGTCTGAGGGAAAAAATCCCCCAGTGTAGGACCTGGATTTTGAAGTCTTTTCATAAGATTTTGATGCTTCTTTCCTAAATATTAGGGATGCACCGATACCGATACCAGCATCGGGTATCTGTCCGATACCACGTGCATGTACTTGTACTCCTATTCATAAAAGTGCTCCGATACTACAGGATCCGATACCAGCGTGATGGGAGCTTCGTTTCCTTCTAACAGACAGTATT
>BRDA01009920.1:130262-156905 GCA_036984385.1 Crenuchus spilurus
TGATCGGGTAATAGAAAAAGACAACAGTGCCATTAAAAACGTCATTGTTCAGTATAAATTATTTGGTCTTTTCACTCATTTTCAACCATTTTGGTTGCAGAATATTCAGTACATCATTAAGTGACCAGTGAGTAGAATCAGAAGATGTGTGTTGTGTTGTTTAACAGAAATGTTATGTACTGTGTGTTTTAGTGGAGAAGCAGGAGTCGCAGCTCCAGTCCAGTTCGCTCTCGCCCAGGAAGTCCCACCCGCACACTTGTAAGTTTCTGTGATGACTGATGACCCAACAATGATCCTGCCAATCACAGTCGATGGTGATGTTCCTTTCTTGACTTCAGATCTTTTGATGCATTTTGTAAATGTTAGTTTGAATCTTGTATCCCTTTTACACACGCTTTCTTTGGTCTGAGGGTGAGTACAGAACTACACTCCAGTTTATTATTGATGCTGTAGACAGACCTTCTGTCTCTCTCCCTCTGCCTCTCATTTTCACTCTTTCTTCTCTCAGAGGTCCAGTCGTAGTCGGAGCCCATCCCCTGGACGTCTCTCAACCAGCCGACTGTAAATTTGACTTGAAATGGGTCCAGCTGTCTTAGGCTTATCTGCAAAGGTTTTTAAAAAATGTAAAGAAAATTTTGACTACTAATAACCTTGTGACCGTTTGCTTTTAATTTGTAAAATCATCCTATTCTTTAACATAGGGAAAGAAGTTTACTAACCCTTAGCATACTGTAGCTTTATTATGTTTATAACACCTTTCTTTATGCAAAGCCAAAGGCCGAGGCATCAGACAGATACCAGGTATATGCATTAAATAAGTGCTTGGAGGTCTGGTAGCCTTGGAGGTCTGGTAGCCTCAACACAAGCGTCTCCTGCAGTTTTAATACTCTTTTTAACATGTCTCTGCTGGTTTGCCCTTTGAGTCTCCCATAGAAGAATCCCAAGGCCATCTTAACCTGGGAAATGTCTTATTTGATGTAACGTAAATGTAGACTTCAGTAGTAGAGCTCAATCTTTTCTTCACAAACCCCCAACAAAAATCAGACAAAACTAACCCATAACATCTATAAAATTCAGTTATTTACATTGTAACATGTTTGAAGTTCAAATTTTGCTTCTTTACACCTGGTTGCTAACAAGCGCTAGAACTCAAAACCTTGTGGTTTCTATAAAAATACATCACCAAAATGTCTATCAAACCTGATCCACATCTTAACTAAGGTTTCACTAGTCAGTACTGTTTTTTATTTACCTGATTTTCTCCCCAATGTGTTTGGTAGCCCATTCGTTGACGCTCCCTATCACTTGTAATGTCTCTGACTCTAGGAGGATGCAGACTAGCACAGGCCTTCTCCGTTGCATGTGAAGTCAAGCTCCGCCTCTTTTTCAACTGCTGCCTATACATCGCCGATGTGCAGCCAATGTGCTCGGAGGAAAGTGCAGGATGCCCAGTTCTGTTGGAACGCCTGGCAGAAGCCTGAGCCAGATGACATTACTTAGTCGTGATTGAGAGAGAGTGCCCTCTTACCTGCCTGGAGAGAGCCTGGCTAATTTTGCTCTCTCTGGCCCTGGCTGCCGATGGCAAGCAGCATGATCGTAGTGACAGTGTCTTAGTCCGCAGACCACTCGAGCCCTAGTAGTCAATATTTTTGACATAATACAACTTTATATAAGATCTGGATGTGGTTTGAGACGAGTCTGCTAGTGCAAAAGGACGTGAGAACAAATCTCGCAATCGACATTTTTACATGTGAATGAGGTGAAAAATGTGTTTCCCATTATCCCCTCATCCCTTCTTCCTACCAGACCTCCCCTTGTCTTACTCCTGAGTTGTAGGCAGCAGGTTATGTTAAAAATAGTATTAGAATATGTAGCCTGTTTGGCTGCTATAAGGAAACTCATTTTGTGGCCTATTAAAAGGCTAAGGTGCTTAGTTCATCCGGTAAAGAGCCGGGTAGTCTTTTAAAGGTGCTGTGGATTCAGTCGTTCATATATGTGTGTTTTTGTGTGTGGTGCTTTTAAACATTTCAGTCAATAAATGTTGTGCTTTATTTTAAAGTAGTAAACTGTGCACTTACAGCTTAATACCTGCACAGTAGAACTTAAGAATAAAATCTTTAACATTCCAAATGTGACACTTTTACCTCAAATTTTAGTCTTGATTTTTTATAATACTAAATTTTTAGAGCCCCAATCAATTCAGTCAACAAAATATTATCAGTTAATTATTTTGTGAAATATTTAGTTGATTTTAGAATTATATGATACATTATATTAGACATTTAATTATTTGATGTGTTTTAGTTTACAGCATGGCACTATATTTTGTCACTGTCCAGGTTAAAACAAGTCTAAAATATGTTTACAGGAGAAGGCAAAAATGTTTTACTTTCAGTGTAAGTTAGGTTATGTTCAGACTGCCCAAATCTGATTTCTGGTCTACTGAGATTGCTTCTAGATGGATTTTTTGGTAGTGCGGACAGTCAAAAACCACTTAAATCTCATTAAATCTGATCTACATCACATTTGGAGCTGGTTTGAAATGTGATTACACTCTGGCCATCCAAATCGGATTTTGAAGTGCCTTTCACGTCACTCACAATGCGACAAAGAACAACACATCAAACCCAGAGTGAGGACAGTGCGGGGATCCAAGAAGCGAATCCCATGTTGCCAGGTTCTGAAAAATTCTCCAGCCCACTATCTGACAGAAAGCAGCCCTACACAAGCTTAAAACTAACCCAAAATCTAATCTAATCTACAGTCTAATCACAGAAGTTTGAGGAGGCTATAATTGCTTTTTTACTCTTAAATCTTAATTTTTTTTCTACATAATTGCAAGCTTTTCAGTCATTAAAATATCACTTTTCCTTCTACTCTGCTCTTTTCAGATCCTCCAATCAATCTTATAATATTAGAAAGGCATCTCCAGCTCTGTTTTTTCTACTGTGTTACTATAAGAGTTTTGGAGGTCATGGTACATTTTTAAAGCAGACCAAAAACTATGAACCTGGCAACCCTGACGCCACATTTCTAGTGTGGCTGTAGTTACTTATGCCTACTTTGTTACAACAGCAACCCAAAAAGATTTGTGATGTCTGGATGGGCAAATCAGGTCTGATCAACTTACTAATAACAGTGTGAACAGTCACCTCAGCCCATTTGTCATCTCAGCCCATTTGTCTGCAGTCTGAACACAGCCTTAATGTCAAAGTAATTTTTAAGCATTTCTGTTGGCCCAATTTTCATAACATTTTAAAACAATATAAAGAGCATCTGCTGAACTCACAGTATGCAGAGAAATGTTTTTTTTTGGACAGAGATGATTTATAGGGAAAAATTAGCAGTGTTTTTTTTAGAGTAGTTGGCCAAAATAAAATCTTATATTTAATCATTCAACATGACTTTTTAAACACCCGATTAACTTAAATGTGGTTGTATTTCCCCCACGACAATTGCGTGACTAAGTAGGATGTGTATGCTTCTTACATTATTGTATTTTCTTCATGCCATTTTATACTTTTGACAAACCATTAAGTTGGCAATGTCATGTGCAGTCATTCTTTCCACTGGTGCGTAATCCCAAAAGTTTCCAGAGTTTGACTCGCTGTTTTTGTGGCATTAAGGTGCTCATTGTGGTTCTTTCCAGTTTTATTGAATGTTTCTGTTCATTTGCTGTGTTAAAATGAGGAATATTTTGTACAAGATGATGATGAAAGGGGATTAATTTACTTTTTTAAAAGAGAATCAGCATAACGTTTAGCGATAAGAGTAGTTACACATGATGTAAGTATGCAATGACTAATAAAACCTATTCTTTTATGTGATTTAATGTGATAAGATCATTTTCCCTTTAAAGGGTGCCTAATTTTGAAGGGCACTATGAAAGTAAAGTCTTATCCATGAAGTATCACTGATTTCAAATGCATGAGGACAAAGAGCACGTTAATCATTGTATATATGCTTCAAGATACAAAATGTGGTTTATTTGCAAATTCTTTCTTTAAAAGAACATCTAGTATACTCCACCAGGGGTCGCTCACACTCCACTGAAGCCTCGATGGCCACTGTTCTTGCCTGCTGCTCACCTATAGCTCCTCATGGACAATATAAACAGTAGGTTTTGAACATTGGCATGTAATTGCTCCCAGCCTGTTCATTCCCTTTGGGGATGTGGTCAGATATATCTTAGGGAGAATTATAATCAGTACAGGCTAAAAGAAGCACGTTTGGCACAGTTATGATCTTGGCCTGTCATTATTTTGGTTCTGTAGGTCTATATGATCGCAGTTTGGTTAATCTGGAAATATATATGATCAAAAATGGTCTGGCACATCGTGGCTGCTTCAACCAAAGAGACAAGCCTGTCATTTGATTAGTTTTTGTGTTTCATTTCTGTTCTGTTGGTTCAACTGCTTCACTTTGGGCCACACATCTCACTGTGGAGCTTTTACTTCTTATTTTAGACCTAAAGGATCTCAAAGAGAGAAGCATAGTGGCAGTCATAGGCTTGTTTTTGAGGAACCAGCCTTGTAACCAGAAGTTTGCTGGGTCGTGCTCTATTACAAGACCTGAAGTGCCCTTGTGCAAGGCACCTAACCACCAACTGCTCCCTGGGTGCAGTGGATAGGACTCCAGGTCAGCGTACTAGATCACTGGTGTGTGTTTCACTGCAATGATGGGTTCAGTGGGTCAAATTCCAGTCAAAACCGATTCACACTTTAGTTTTATTATATGTCTTAAGACTTATACTAGTTTATTTTAACGTCATCACCAAGACAGAAGCAATGGATTTTAGATTTTTGCTGTGAGATGACAATAATATGTACACGTGCATCTCCATAAATTAGAGCATCATATAAATGTTAATGTTTGTAATTCAATTTAAAAAGGTAAACTCATATGTTATATAGACTCATTACACACAGAGTGTCTGTTTCAAGTGTTTATTTCTTTTAATGTTGATGATTATGGCCTCCAGCCAATGAAAACCCAAAAGTCAGTATCTCAGAACATTACAATATTATATAAGAAAATTATCTTTAATACATAAATGTTGTTTTACTGAAAAGTATGTACAGTATATGCACTCAGTACTTGGTTGGGGCTCCTTTTGCATGAATCACAGCATCAGTGCTGTGTGGCATGGAGGTGCTCAGCCTGTGGCACTGTTGAGGTGGTATGGAAGCTCAGGTTGCTTTGATAGTGGCCTTCAGCTCGTCTGCATTGTTGAGTCTGGTGTCTCATCTTCCTCTTGACAACAGCTCATAGATGCTCTGTGGGGTTTAGGTCAGGTGATCAGTGTGGGCAGGTGCCACGTCCTGCTGGATAAATGAAGTAAATTCTATAAAGCTTGATATGACTCCCTAAACCATCACTGATTGTGGAAACTTCACACTAGACCTCAAGCAGCTTAGATTGTGTGTCTCTCTACTCTTCCTCCAGACTCTGTGACCTTGATTTACATATGAAATGCAAAATTTACTTTCAGTGATGGTTTGGGGAGCCATGTCATCTGCTGGTGTTGGTCTACTGTGTTACAGTGGTGCTTGAAAGTTTGTGACCCTTTAGAATGTTCTATATTTCTGCATAAATATGACCTAAAACATCATCAGATGTTCACACAAGTCCTAACAGTAGATAAAGAGAACCCAGTTAAACTAATGAGACTAAAATATTATACTTGCTCATTTATTTATTGAGGAAAATGATCAAATAAAATGCACATTATTAAAACCTACACTCAGAGTATTTTTGACTCACCCTCATACATTTGGTCAGTGTGTCACTTTCACATTCACTTTATATACTGAATGGTTCCAAGACAGTGGAGCACGAGTGAGATGTTCTGTGAACCTTTGGTGTAAATCTAGTAAACGACTGAGGCTATTCAGGGCCGGTGCCTAATTACAGCAGAGTGGCTTTGGTGTTATCATATAATCACTCCATCTCCAGAGCACCGAAAAACAAACAGTGACCACCGAGACAGAGACATGCCATGAAAGAAACATCCCTCTCTGAGAAAAGGCAAATAAAAGAACCACTTAATGGTTTCCACTGCATCGCATAACCTCCTGCTGGCAAATCGAGAGCCAGGGAGGGCAACTGCTGCAATGCAATTGCGGAACAGCTCAAGGCCAAATCAGACCATCAAATTATAAAGTGCAGACCGGTAATACAGCATGAACTCTTTCCTTTTTTAAAAAGAGAAATGATTTTCTGAAATGAATGGACGGCTGTATTTTGTCCAGAGACCTTTAAATACCCTGGCTGGAGGTTATTTTTAGTCCTGTTGCTGTCTGAACTAAAGTTAGCTTTTCCTAGTGAGAAAGAAAGTGTAAAAGTGAGTGAGAGAGAGACTGAGAGAGAAGCAAGAGAAGGACATAAGAAAAAGTACAGAAGAAAAGTATAAGAAAAAGAACAAAATCACATGAGAGAGAGAGTCTGTGAGAGACTTCTTAAAGCAAAACAAAGAGTTTGAGAGAGAGAGAGAGAGAGAGAGATAAACAAGGACATAGAGAGAGAAAGAATAAGAGTGTGGGAGAGAGAGAGAGAGAGAGAGAGACTTCTCAGAGCGAGAGAGTTTGAGAAAGAGACAAAGAAAGTGACATTGGGGGACAGAGAGAGACAAAGGGAGAGACATAGTGAGAAAAATCGAGAGAGAGAGAGAGAAATGAATGAATGAGAGATTGTGGGAAAGGGAGAGAGGGATGAGAGAGGGGGAGAGACATAAAGAGAGATGTAGAGAGCGATAGAATGCTAGAATGTGGCAGAGGGACAAACAGAAATAATGAGAGAGAGAGAGAATGAGAGTGTAGGAGATGGAGAGAGAGGGAGAGAGATAAAGAGAGACATAGAGAGTGATAGAATGTGGGACATGGAGAAACAGAAATAATGAGTGTGGGAGAGAGATGGAGAGAGAGAGAGAGAGAGAGAGAAAGAGAATGAGAGAGTGTGGGAGAGGGAGAGAGATAAAGAGAGACATAGAGAGTGAAAGAATGATAGAATGTAGGAGAGGGAGAAAGAGAGAAATGAGATAGTGTGGGAGAAAGAGCGAGAGAGAGAGAGAGAGAGAAATAGAAGAAGAAGTGAGACTCACAGATTAATCAAACTTGCACTTTTCTCCTCATATAACAACCAGTTTATCATTCGAGACTGATGAACTTAACACTGATGTGGTGGTGGTGTGTTAGAGCTGCTGGAGATGTTAAACTCTGTGTCCACTCACTGTCCTCAATTAGACACACCTACCTTGTTGGTCCACCTTGTAGATCTAAAGTGTATCTGCACCACTAAACGCACCAACACACCACCACCACATCCATGTCACTAAAAATGATCCATTACCCAAATGACTGCTGCTCTGTGGGGGTCCTGACCAATGAAGAACAGAGTGAACAAAGTCGACAGAGAAAGGTGGAAGACTGAATTATCATTTCTCTGTTCATTTTCATTTTTCAGACATCACAGATACACATTACACCTAAACAAACTTCAGCTGGCATGAGAAGGATCCTGGCAGGAGATGAGTTAGGGAAACTGTCACTGGTCGTGTCTGATGTTGGCCAGTTATGGTTAATTTTGGTTTTGGCACTTTGCACCATGGTTTCTGGTTTGGAAGTTTGTTTAAAGCAAATACAGCACTGACCACTTGTGACAAATCAGGCATCCCCACTGGGTGGCGCTCTTGCACTACTGTAGAGAGGGTGGCAGAGGTTCAAGTTTACATACACCAAGGCTCAAAAATAAGCCTATGAGCTTAGATACAAATACCAGGGTGTGTACTTGACAGAGAGCGAGGGAGGGCAAAGGAGAGAGCGAGGACAAGGACAGGAAGTCTGAGGATTCAGAGTTGTGAAAGTATGCATTAATTACAAGGGAGAGAAACAGAGATATAAAGAAGAGAGAGAAGGGGTGGCATATTGAGAAAATGTGTGTGTGTGTGTGTGTGTGTGTGTGTGTGTGAGTGAGTGAGTGAGAGAGAGAGAGAGAGAGAGAGAGAGAGAGAGAGAGAGAGAGAGAGAGAAAATAAAGACAGCACAGTGGAAACAGTCTGTTTGAGGAGAGAGTGAGACTTCTCAGAGCAAGAGACATAGAGTATGAGGGAGACAGGGAGAGAGATTGTGAGAGAGAGAGCAAGACAAAGACAGATACAGAGAGACAGATTGAGAGTGAAAGTAAGAGAAATAGATACATATAGAGGAAAAGAAATATGGAAAATGAAAGCATAGAGTTTGAGGGAGACAGGGAAAGACATTGCGAGACAAAACGAGCCTGTGAGAGAGACTTCTTAGAGTGAGAGACATGGAGACTGAAAGAGAGAGAGAAAGAAAGGGACATGGAGGAGAGATATTTTGAGAAAGATAAAGCAAGAGAGGCAGAAAGCCTCTGGGAGAGATATTGAGCAAGAGATATAGAGTTTGAGAAGAGAGAAAGAGAGACAAACACAAAGAGAGAGACATAGAGATAGCTGAGCCTGTAGAGAGAAAATCTATAACACCCAAACAGTCGTGCATGGATGATAATCATATTAGCTGGCCAGATTTTAAGTGTGTGTGTTCTGTGTTTGGATATTGTTTACACACTTCCCTGAACTCATCAGAACCCCAGCGGAGCTGCCAGCCTCCATCACGAGTCTGCGTCCTCATTGCTAATCAACACCAGCTCATTAACACACCCTAATGAGCACCGAACTGTTAATTTGGACTCATTAAAAATGGACTAATGGGCAAGATGGCCCTTTAGCAAGCCTTCTCACTGAGCAAGACGAGTGGACAGATGGAAAAATGAGGCAGCAGGAAGAGTGACCACTGGAAAAATGATGGATCGTGTTAAGTGCATCCAGTTAAAAAAGCCCTGATGCGCCAAACAAACACATGAAAGTGAAAGAGAAGTTTAGTTTGAGCTTTAATTGCCAGGCAAGGTTTGGCATCAACTAGAAACTGTGCACTCAACAAGTGAGCAAACACCACAGTCTGCTGTAGAAAGTGCTGAGATAAGCCATCACAGAAGCTAGAAGCAGGGATGATTCAGTGTAATCTAGTCTAAAATATGCACACTTTGTTGAATTAATCACCATCCTGTCCTTTTATGTTTGTAATGACTAAAGGAAGCTGGAAAAAATACAGTATAACTATAATTACTGAGCTTTTCAAACTCATAGAGATTCATCATTAGTGAGAATTTCATTTATGTCTTTTATCACAAAGCAGCAAAATGTAGTGAATTGCGATCTACCTTGGCTGAAATTCTGCAATAAAAGAACAGAGTAATGGTATTTTAATCCACATTAGAATACACAATACATGGTAATAGAACAATGAACCATAGTATACAGCTTTATAGGAAGAGATTGAATCCAGATCCTTGCCTCCCTAAGCAAGCCAGAACCAGTGGTGGCTCTCTAGGAGTAGGAACCAATAGGTACCAAGGTTCAGAAGACCCATCCTTCGGATTAGACAACAGATTAGAAATATATTATTAACAGTTACAGATTAAATGTAGAATTAGAGTCTTTGGCGTAGACCCCAGCATTGGCCCAGGTCTTGCAGCATTCAGACCATATGCCAGGATGATGGCAAGGGTGGAGCCTAACTCCTCGGCAATAGGACTGGGACCAGCCTGGTGGTGGCAGGGAGGAAGGAGGGCAATGTTGAAGCAACAGCACCTGAAAATCGACAGCAGAGACAAGATGCTTAATTTAAAGTCGGGTAGTAGCTTGCAGCACAGTGGTTTGGTGGTTGCCACGGTTGCCTCTCAGTGCTGAGGTCATGGGTTCAAGTCCCCATGTGGGTGGAGTTTCCATGTTCTCCTCGTGTCTGCGTGGGTTTCCTCAGACAGTTCAAAAACATGGAGATCAGGTGAATTGGCTCTAAATGACTCTGGTGTGTCTGCCCAGGCATGGTTGGCACCAGGGGCATAGCACCAAATTCTGGGCCCTATGCACAAGCAGTGCCCAGATCCTCCACCACCATTATTAAATATTTCCTTTAACATTTAAAGGAAAATAACATTTCTGACTCCTCAAAGGCTCCCCCCTCACTTGGGGCCCTGGTACCTCAGTCCCACTTTGTCCTAGGTGATGAACCTAGTACTCAATGCAGTCCTCAGGTGGACGGTCATTTCTGGTTGAGACGCTGTGCGCAATTGACTGCCACTTCTCGCAGGTGTGTGTGGTTGAGTTCAAAGTGTGTAAATGGAGTGTGTTAATTGTAGAGCATCCTTGGGTATTACAAAGGCGCAATATACAGTATGTGTAACATTCATTCATTCAGAGCTTAAAGTCTTTATTGCATGATATTGCATGGATATAAACTCAAATTCAGAAGAGTCATACAATGCAAAATTCTAACAAACCATTTTATTCATTCTCAGCAACTGGTTTGCTGGCTTGAAAGATGTGCATGGAGTTTGAAGCTTCTCTGATCCAATCATGTTTTTCTATCAGATTTTATCCTGTTGTTTACTAAGCAGAGATATAAAATTCTTGAATAACTGTACTTTAGTACTGTAAGTATTTTGAAATATGTAGATGAAACTGAATTCTCTGCTGTTTGAACTCTTTGCGGGCACATATTAAAAAAAGAGCTTTCTGGGCTCCTGGTGTTGGAAACAGCAGGATGGAATATTCCCACAGTGTTCCCACACCAAGTGTGGCTGGACTGGTCCAGTCAGAGTGAGAGCCCAGGTCCTGAGGTCAGGCGGCAAAGCTTGGTGTGGTTCAGTTTAGATCAGCAGGTCCTGACCAAAGCAGGGCAGAACCAACAGAGGCTGCAGCTCTTCAGCCCTGCTGGAGGAATGTTTACCCAAGTGTGGTGTGGTTGGAACTGCAGAGGGCAGAACAACATGGACCTCCCAATGGTTCCCTGGAGCACATCATCCATGAGGCCCCTGGTTCACCACACATTGTCCTGAAGGACTCAAATAGAAAGGGACAAAGTATAAGAGGGTGGTTTCTAATGTATTAATTTGCTCATCTATCCATTCCAATACAATATGTCTACTGATCCTGGCGCTTGGGTTTTCCTTTGACAACTTAGAGGAGATCAGAGGGAGCCTTAGAGGAGACTTTAGCTTAAGGCTCCAGCTGCTCAGATATTTCTCCTGAGAAAAAGACCTCCATAACCTCCTGCATCTTGACTTGAGTTTTAGTAAACATCTCATCAAACTCACACTGCCAAAATAATAACGTGCTTACTAAAGACCAAAATCTAAATATGAACTCAATCATTTCTCATCTAGGTCTCAAATCTTCTCAGTTTTGATGCTGTGAATGATTATCATTTTTATCTTCACCACAAGTATCTCATATTTCCATTAGGTCTCATATTATTCCTCCAAAGAGATTTTAGGTGTATCACCATTCTCTTGAGCCATCAAAGAGCAACATTTGAGAAATGACATTTTCCTCTGGGATCACAGCTTTTAAAGCAATGTAGGAGCCATTGTTCTAGGTTTTAAAACACATGACTTTTCTCACAGTTTGAGAGAAAATGAGTAAAAGGAGACTGGTGGAATACACCCTGATCATCTGAGAAATGAGGAGTGATAAGTGAGATCTTATACACCGCCTTTCTTGGCGTGCTGTTCTGTGAAAAATATAAAAAGCAGTGGTGAACTTTGACAGGAAATGGGTTTAGTGAAATCCAGAGTGCACAATGTAGACCAGAAAAGAACAGTCAGCTAAAAAGGTCACCGATGATATACACAGCATTTCCTTAGCTATAGAGGCTGGTATGAGCTATTGCCACTTATCGTCACTAAGATCTCTGTAGTATCAGGTCACCAATGATGTATAGTCTAAGATACAGGTATGTTGAAGACTGAAGCTCTGAGATTGAGTACTCCTTTCCCAGATCTCTGGTGATTCAGCATGTGATAAACCCATTCATGGCTTGGGCTTGCTTAAGCATTACAGCCATCAAAGTGTCAAAGATCTACCGAATTTTATGGCTTCTCAAATCTCAGCCAAATGGACAAACTAGCCACTCTTCCTGCCTTTAAAGTGGTCTCTGCATTAACTTTTTACCCGTGTGCAGACATAAATTGGGCCTTGATGGTGCTGTGGGTCGTATCTATAATGACTGAGATGAATAAAGCACTGGTGGCCTTGTTTCAGACTGAGTGAGAAACCAGCCTCTACTCACTAATGAGACAAGCTCCACTGAACTTCACGAGGAAGCTCATGACTGGCTGCTTTTGGAGTTCACTTTGGCCACACTTGGGGCACAACACATTCTTCCACACTTACTATCTAGCTCCCAACTTGCTCCCTGGGTCAGAAGAGATCTCCTTCTTTCCTCTTCCTTTAATAGGAGGACTTTAATGTGTCCCCACTGTGTGGAGAAGCGGATCTGAGTTCTTTTTTGGCAGGTTCTGAGCTGTTTCCCTCCAGACAAGACCCAAAGACCTGGCCTAAATCCCGCGGTCAGGCCTTAGTGCTCTAGTAAATCACCCAGCACGAAGACACAGTTACGGGCGAGTGCAGCATGCTGTATAAATCAACCTCAATATGAAAACGAAGCAAGGGTGAAGAAGAAAAAGAGGTGAAATAGAAAATGATGCTGAAAGAACAAAACACACGTCACCATTTCATAGATCAGCAGTTATATGCACCATAAGTTTGAAGGAATGGAGGAAACTTTCATTCAGAGAGAAAAGGGTGATAAAGGAGATGCAACGCCAGCAGAGGCAGAAATATTATGCAAATGAAATCAAGCTACTGCTGTGTTAGGTTTCATTGTTAGCTATGTTAGCACCTTTGGTCAGACTATTCGTTTATGATAAGAGTCTGTAATGAATGGAAAACCCAAATGTTCAAGGTCCTGTTTGATTGACCAGATGTGGGTAGTTTCTTCAGATGTAGTGGATGCCCAGCTAACAGGGTGCAAATCCAGACACAGGGAACATTTATGCTAGTGTATTCCAGATCTTTTTTGGAAGAAATGGTTGCTGTGTGCTCCAGATCAAACACAAGAACAACCATCCAGACTGCTATCAGCACAAAATCCAAAAGTAAGTCACAGTATGGGGTTGTGCCCTTGGCAAATTTTAAAGCAACGTGTGCTGCCTTTAAGACAACATTTCCATTTCCAGGGATGTTCATGCATTTTTAAACAAGACAGTGCAAAACCACATGCTGCACACATTACAAATGCATATGTGATGTTTTGTGGGGGGTGAAGTAGGAGAGAGGGCAGGACGCAGAGCCACGCATAAACATTCAATGACTAACAAAAGACAATGGAGACACAAGGAGGCTATATAACACACATAATTAGGCTGGGATACAAACGGGCTTGTGAGGTAACGCAAGACAGGTGTGACTGCTAACAAGACATGACGACAAGACGAAGGCGAGGACACAGGGGAGCAAAACACACGCATGAGGGAAGAAACGAGGCAGGGCTGGGATGTGGAAGAGGAGGGGTGTGACAGCAAGGCTGTGGAAGACAGGCAATTCTGAAGCATCCCTAACAGAGAATGTTTGGAGAATTTTGTTCATGTTGGCAGGGTTCCATACTAAAAAATGACTCGCCATGATCAAACAGACAAATGACACCAACAGCAGTCGAGTTTTTTCAAAACAACTTTTTTGCGAATTTAAGTTTTGTTTTTGATCAAAATATGTACTCTGATAAATATCTGAGACTGTTATCTTTCATTTACAGCAATAATACTGAGAGGCTAAGTTTTGTCGCTAATGTGAGTGACATGATATTGACACAATATTTCAATAAGTTGCCCAGTGACTTTGGTCTGGTTTTCCCTGGTGGGGTCACATTTTATCTCTGGCGAGTAACTCTCTGTTAACAACTAAGTTAGCGTTAACTAAGCTAATTAGGCTGGCTAGTTGGGTAGCTAGCTTGTTTGTTGTGTGAATTTACTTGCTTTTACTAGTCAAACTGTTTAGTAAGATGTTTAAGCAGACTGGTATTATTGGATTTGTGCTAAATTATTTTTAGGCTTGTAAATTTACAACCAACGATTCTTTAGAAGCCTAAAGCTCAAAATAAACGCTATGATACATTACATCTTAGTAAATAAGCAAGTGCTTCAGCCTACACATCCATTTTCGTTAATTATTTACTTAGATGATTACCTATTTTTATCTATTTCTGTTATAAATTTTTTTTTTTAACTTTTGTATTGCAGTGTATGTATGAATATAATTTTTGTGAAACTGAATAAACCAATTCTACTATAAGGAATCTTTTCTATTGTTTCAGATGCCATATTTTTGGCTCCGTTACCCAGCATGATGTGAAGTATTTTTATGCATCTGTGCTTTTGTAGGCTTTCAAACTTTGTCCTGAATGAGGCGACGGGTTATGAATTAAGTATATGTAAATATGAAACAATAGGTTTGGCAGTGAATACGACAAGGCCAGTGGTCAAAAATGTTCAGGTGATGATAAATGTGTGTTGTATCAAATTGGAAGAAATTTATTCTGAGTATCATTTCCGCTCTGCCAGGTTCATGTGCGAAGTGTGCTCCATTGTTTTTGTTATGTGAGGTACTCAACATGGCGGCGACCACCAAAACACCACGTGACTGCAAGGCATGAATACTGAAACACTGTTAAATTACCCTGAACAGGCCTGAATAGGCTGTCTCTTCCTGACTTCTTGGCTTCATGCTTCCAGATCATAGTGCTCTCTCTCTCTCTTTCTCTGAGTCAGTCTCCTAGGTGTTGTAAACTCTAACTGAATGGTCACTCTACAGCTTTCTGCTCCAGATGTGTTTAACTGGCCCTGAGAGAGCTAGTTGGCCATATGTGTGAGTAGCTCATGTGTGAGACCGAATCTCAGATGACTGCCTAGTCTCTACATAGACCACATAATGAAATAATGATTTCTAGACAAAAATAATGCACTGTATGCCCAATAGGGAGCTGTTTGCGTTTAGTGAGAGTCCAGTCCAGCATTACCTCAGTACAGAGTGGGCTCAGACACTCTCACCACACCCAGAAGCCTCTGTTCACCCATAAACACCAACCTCATCGCTGTCATGTGAATCTGTGTGTGTGTGTGTGTGTGTTTGTGTGTGTGTGTGTGTGTGAGATAGAGAGAAAAAGAACTCATACTGTGTTCCAACAGTTCCTGCCTGTAACCTTGTTAACTATAATTCAACCTTAAATTAGTGACTGTCAACACTGTCACATACAATTTATATTCAGTTCAGTACAGACAGTAGTGTTAATGCTGTAAGCATTCTGGTCCCAGAGACCACTCCCACATAGCAAAACTATTCTGGCCCACATTTGGCCCACTTGCCGTATGGATGGACCGCTCCCGGTTGCAAAATGTGGGCCAAATATGTACGCCAGATTAGGGCCACATATCAGCCAAATGTGAAGCACACACAACTGGGCCAAATCTGGTCCAGAAGCTAGCCACTTATGGCTCATATGTAGGTAACACTGCCATATCTCTGCCAGAAGTGGTCCAAATGTATATTTTCAATATGAGGGACACATTTAGCTCGCATGTAGTTTGCCATGCCGACAGTGGGCCAGCAGTGCCATGTCTCAGCCAGAAGTGCCCCACATGCTATCTGGGCTGCCCTGCACATTGCACAGATTCCTTTGCTCCTAACTCAGCAAATCAAATTAATGAACTAATTATCAAGCTCTTGCAGAGCTGAAGTGGGTGTGGAGCAGGGAGAATATTACCACTCCAGAACTACCACAGTGGTTCCTAGACCCTAATAGAGGATACTGATTTGTCTGAGCATTGAACACGTTTCCACTATGTGATGATAAATCCCAGATAAGACAATCCTTTATTAGTCCCACAGTGGGGAAATTCAAAGATGCATCTGAGCCCAACTCTGCTTCTGTGCATTAACATAAGGCTTCTTTTTTGCACAGTAAAGTTTTAAGTGGCATTTGTGAATGTAACTGCATTGTAGTGCTTAATAAAAGATTTGCTCTCTTGTAATCTCTTCCATATGAGGTTATATCAGCTACTGATGAATGATGGTTCTTAATGCAGTGTCAGATCAGATCAGAGCCTTTGTCCTTTATGCACAGAAATTTCTCCAGATTCCTTGAATTGTTTAATAATTTTACCCACAGAGAAATCTTCTTTTGAAGAACATTTAAATAATTTTCTCACATTTGTTGACAAACTGGAGATTCTCTTGCTGCTCAAAAACTTTCATGGATGCTGCTTTTGTACCAAATATGGACTGAACACTCTCATGACATTTAAAAACTCATAAGACATGTATACAGTAGTGCTTGAAAATTTGTAAGCCCTTTAGAATTGTCTTGAGATTCAGTTCATGGACAGATGTCCTGACATTTTCTTTTAGAATTCTCTGATCTAATTCACAATTCATTATTCCATCAATGCAAACAGCAAAACAGGCCCAAACCTTATACTACCACCACCATGGTAGTAGATGGGATAAGGTTCTTATGGTTCTTTCACAGATGGGATAAGGTTCTTATGCTGGAATGCAGTGTTCTCCTTTCTCCAAACATAATGCTTTTCATTTCTATAAGATCTATTTTGGTCTCATCTGTCCACAAAACAGACACAAACAGGACCAAAGGAGCTAAATTTGGTCTGACCAAATGGGGCCATTATATTGCCACCTCAGAAATCATGTAAAAAGATAATTCTTTGTTTTTACAATAATCAGGTGGCAATAAGCCCAAATAGCAAAGAGAAATTAAAAAATGCATGCCATGCAAGAGTTCGGATCTTAGGAGGTTAATATAATTTTGGTCCAATGAACATGTGAAAATTCAGCTTGAAAAACACACAAAAATGCTGAAACAGGCAACTTATTTTCTGAGAGGATGAGAAAGACAGGGGATGACAGGATGACAGAGCAACCTAAACTAAAGAAACTGCAGCAGCGAAATATAAACATATATAAAAGCAGTATATTAAGCATCATCAATCAGTGTGGAGTGTAGGAAGACCTACCGCACCATAAGTGATGATGACAGGATGTGGGCATGTCATAATAAAAGTCTTTGGTGCACTCGCAAAAATGTAATGTGAAAATAAACCTAATCAGATCAAATATACAAAATAACAAACACACTTGGTTCGGACCATGGTCTGGACTTTTATGTGTGAAAGCACTCTCTTGACTTAATACAGTAAGTTTCATATGTGATGTTACATTAATGTTCTTTTAATGTTTTTTTATGTACCTTTGTACATCCAATTTCCAGATCTTGTTATTAAATTATAACATTTATTTTTTTAGTGAGTGGTATTGCCCTTTAAAATGTGCATGAGGTAATTTTTTATTCCTGCCAGAAACAGCGCCAGCCTCACGTGCATGATTAACGATGCCAAGACCTTGCGAGGAAACATACTCGTTAGCCGTGACAACAACCCTCTGGTCCAGCTCAGCCACAACCCAGAGTTTCTCCTCAGAGAGGCAAACTCAGCTCCTTCCATCTTCTGGCTGACCTTCGGCAATTTGCATCTGTTATATAAACACTACAATTGGAGATTTGACCCTGACTTTTAGCATCACCATTCTGCCATTTTACCTCAGGTGCTTCTCTGCTAGTCTCTCATCCGACATTAGAATCTGTCATCATGAAAGTGAGAGCCAGTGCTGAAACAGGCTGAACATATCCAAAGACTGACCAGGCTCTGTAAAGTAGAGCCGGACAACTGGAAAACTCACTCAGCCATTATTTTTACAGGCATATTGTCAGGCTTCGTCATGGCCAGTTACCGTCCAATAATAAAGATGTTAAGAGTGATGAGATTGGCCTGAACTGTAGACTGTAGCTACATGAGCAACTAGCTGGACACAGAAAACCACAATAAAGTTTTACTTTAGAACGAGGTGAGGATCTCGAGGGCCAGATTCCTGCAGGCTGTTGAACTTCCTGATCAATAACACCTTTAACTCAGCAGGTACTTACTAGGCATAGTTGTTTTGTCTGAGCAGAGAAAACAGCAAACTGTGCTGGACTCTGGGCTTCAGTTCCCAAAACCTGTTTTAAAAAAATGTCCTATAGGAACAACAATAAATACTGTAATTAAGGATGCACTGAATATTTGGTAAGTTAAATTATTCAGCTGAAAATGACAAAATAAATGAAAAGACATAATTTATACCGAACCATGATGTTTTTAATGACACCGTTACCTTTCTGGACATTAATTACTCTGCTTTTCCTCACCAATAAAACACAGATTCACCAGCACATTTACAGTTTGGTGCTGAAATGGAAGAAGACAACAAACTACAAGCACAACCTTTACTAAACTACACTTGTTATGATGAAGCCAGAATACAGCCGCTTAGCTTTGTGTTTGTGCTCTGGTGGCTGCAGTGTTAGAGACTGTCTCACAATTACCATTACCACCGTGTTTCAGTGTCTGTAGCCAATGGCACTCACATTAAACACACAAAACATCCATGTGACTTACATCATTCATTTTAGACATATGATGTCTTACCAGTTTATTAAAATAAAGACATCAATTCCTGACTAACTACAAGATTTATTTTGGGAAATAGTTTAGTTAATAATTTTGTAATGATTTATAGAAATTAAGAACCATGTTCAGCCCAAAACGTTCATTTCGGTGCATCCCTAATTTTAACAGTTTGAAAAACTGAATAATGAAAGAATGACCAAAAAAGTAGTGAAATGTTACAAGAAGGCACAAAATACAATAATTCACATTCATATATGTGTAAAGCTTTATTCTTGTGGTTTATGTCAGTGCCTTCAGTTTAAATTACCCAGAAAATGTTTGTTTTTCAGGTTGATATGAATGAAAGCTAGAGAGAAGATGAACAATGAAGGGTTTATATGGCTGTATATGAGCTCTATAAGAAACATACGGCCAATTAAGAGTAATAGGAAAAGCAGCAGTGCATTACTGTAAGGTTCACAGTGGCTGTCCAGGTCTCTCTTTCACAGCACCCCAGAGACCTGTTATTAAACAAGCTGATTCAACTCTCGCAACAAAAGCAGAGTCCAAAAACACAATGAACTCCATTAACCAGAGTGAACCTACTGTCTGAGTCTGAATAAGCAAGAAGAGAATAGTGTAGAAGGTAATAAGTGAAAGAGAATAAAGGAGTGGTCTCCTTGCAGGCCTTGTCACATTTAATAAATACACACTCTCCCATAGCTGTGCCCTAAACCTGCCCTTCGAGGGTCTACAGGGTCCACAGCAGACTCCCAACACCAAGTTTATAGAGCAGCTGCAAAAGCAGTCAGACTGGATCAAAGAGGCGTCCGCATATGTATATGTACCTGTTTCATACCCTAACACTCTATATTAATTTGTAACACAGCTGCTGTAAGGTGGTATAATAATGCACCAATCAGCCACCCACCTAATATTGTGTAAGTCTCCCTCATGCTGCCAAAAAAGCTAATTTAATTTACATTTAAGGCATTTAGCAGATGCTCTTTTCCAGGGTGGCTTAAATGGACTTAACTATAGTATAAAAGCAGGTCAAAATGACACATTTCTTTTGTTTTACTTAATAATGAATGCAAATATAAGTCATGAGATTTTGTAATTCCCTCTTTTTGTAAAACATGCCATTGTCAGTAAAGAGGATGCTGGAGGAGACAGGATGCAGCTGGGTTCCAGAAAGCACGACTTCATTATAGAAAACAAACACTAGACTATGGCTAAGATGGCATTTACAATGAGTACGAGGACAAACAAAATGCTACAGTGATAATACATGTAACAAGGAGGACATACATAAACTGTCTGCGAGTAGACAAGACACAGGTGTGTCTAATGACAAGACAGGACAACATCATGAGGGCAGGGACATGGAGACACATAACAATGTAACAAAAGAGCGTGTGGAGACAAGATGGCACATGGCAAACGTAAACAAACCAGGCACGTGGACAGAGGCGGGGCCAGGGATGAGGCTAATGGCAGGAGGGTCACACCCATGCATATTTACTATTTTTTAATTTAAATATACAAAATCCATTCAAAACAAACTAGTAGCAGGGTTTATAAAAGCACTTCTACAAAGCACGTGGAGAGATATTTGGTTCAAGAGATGACCACATACAACATGCAAAACACTGCTTAGCATTGGCGGCTGGTCAGTAGGGCGCTGCCTCCCTTGATGAAAATATTTTTTTCTTATTGAAATTTTAAAAATAAACATTTAATAATAACAATATTTACGTATTTTAAGTCTGAATGTGCTAAACATACACAATAACATGTATTATATCAAATATTTTGGAGGAAATGAGCTTCCTGGTTTATTCTCTCTCTCTTCTGAGGCAACAGAAATATCAGCCAGTCAGAGAAGCAGCAGCCAATCACTGACCTGCTGACAAAAGATACAACAAATGTAGCCAATCAGCATCCTCAAATCTGTTACCTAAAGGCTTCATTCATCCCCCCCACTCAACCAGAATCAGTCAGTGGTTTTAAGAACATCTGACATTATTGATGTAATACATGTCTCTAGAAATGCTAATATTTAGTCTTAATAGTGTTTTTGCTGATTTTATTGTATATGTTAGTGAAGCAGACTCAGCTGGTAATCTAATGATACATACTGTACTTTCTGTCTTTACACATTTACATGTAGTGACAGTTTTCATTAAGTATTAGTCTTTAATGTCAATTAAATAGTGACTTTATCACAGAGCACTGCTATCCTGCAGTTTGTGTTCAGTAATACTGGGATGTTGTAGAAATTGAACAGCCCCAACTACAATATGTTTAAGCATATGTAAGCAGCATGTAAGACATTCAACCTCACAAGTCAGATATTTGACAGAAATTCTGGTGAAATAAGACATTTTGGTTGCTGTTATTTTATCATACATACTGTAGAAAGTGAACTTTGAGAGCCAGTAAGTCACAACATGCTTCAGTAAAATACAAAAGGGCTTTACATTCTCACGATGGGAAAAACACTGCAGAAGAAAAGACATTTACTATACCAACACTTAATCAGTTGTCATAAAATTCTAACAAAAGGAATGCTATAAAGTGGTGACTTTGGCTAAGGCATCTTTTGTGGCATTCCTCTTGGTCGCATTTTGACTTCCACATGAAACCCTCCATGATAACATTATTGCACCAATCTCACATGGATCTGTTTAATTTGTTGTTGGAAATGACAGATCCAAGCAGTTGAAACACTTTATGGCTAAACAATAAAAGGCTGAATGCTAAAGCTGAGCTGTGAGCTCCATGTTGTGGTTGAGGAGGCTAATTTTAGGGGCTGTGGTTCTGCTGTCCCCACTCTGGCTTTCCCAGCCCTGCATCCTGATGTGTGACATAAAACCCATTGTCCTGTATCTGCATTTGTTGTCAAATGGGAACAGTTCTCATACAACACAGACCCACATACACACAAGTCATTTTCTGATGCTAATGGCATTTCCTCATAGCAGAGCTGGGAGCCCATCTGTGAAGATATTTATGCTCCACAGTGGAGTTTTGGAGAGCGTTTGGGGAGCAAAAGGAGGACGTTACAGATTTGTTTCCTCTCTCAGAGTCTAGTGAGAACACTGGTCATCTGTTGCTCATCTCCCTGAAGGCTATGGGTGCAGTTATAACCATCACCTCTTGATGGCAATCTTACTCCATGAATACAGTCCATACTCACTGGTAGAAAACAAGTGTAGACGTACACATGTTCACAGAATACTTCCACATGTTGACACACAGCATATAGATCTTCATGGTTTCTATCATCTATAACATTTTCCTTAATGTAATGGTTAAAAAAACACAAAATATCAGCCGTGTAATGTTTCTCAAGTTAAACATTTTCAATGCATTATGTTATTACAGTATTTGGAGGATGTACATACAGACAGAGCAAGCAAGTTACATCTAAGATGAATAAGCCATGTGGATGAAGTTAGCCAGTTTTGTGGTTTGCTTAGTTATAATCCCAGGTCACCTTTTTGAACCTTCACAAAAACTTACTGATCATTTAGCCATTCATTATGTCTTGATGAATGCATCCATAATCAGAAGACAACTTTAGCCATTGTTAAATTTTATTTTGTACAAACTACTTAACTGGATATTTTGTTGGCTAGCTAAGGCCTAGTCCACACGTAGCCGGGTATTTCTAAAAAGGAATATCTCCCCTACATCGTTTTCAAAAATAATATCATACACACGAGATCGTTTTAAAAGTTTTCATCCACATGAATCCGCATAAATACGCCGTAGAGTGTTGTCATAAAGACGTCAAGCGCATAGATGGCAGTGTAACACAAAGCTAACGCCCATGTCTGCCAATCAGAATCCTTCAAAACAAAAAAGTAAGTAACAAAAAACTTCTCCTTTGCTCCTCCAAGTGTTGGAGAAGCTGAACTTGTAAAAACAAACACGCAAAGAGTGTTTGAATTAACATAAAAATGAAAAATTATTTGCTGGCGTTCATCCTTTTACAGCAAGGCAGTCAATTACAGTGGTCGCGCATATGACATCACAGCATCATTTGTCGCAGATTGTGATGTTCTGGACTCTAAAACGCCGTTTTCATACGTACACACGCAAACGCAAAAACGGAGTTTTCCAAAATCTCCACTTTGGCCGGAGTTTTCATAATCATTCGTTTTTGATGTAAAAATGCGTTTGCATGTGGACGAAAGGCCCAAACGCATAAAAATATATGTGTTTATTTAAATACCCGGCTACGTGTGGACAAGGCCTAAGACAAAATCAATACAGCAAAGCTTTACTAGCTGGATTCAGAAGCCATCAACAGGTCTCATTGGCTAATCTAGCTGCCAAAGAGTCTCACAGGCTAATCTAGCCATCAACATGTTTCATTGTTTACTCTGGATAGCAGCATGTTTCATTGGCTAAGCTGTCAGTTCATATAATTGGCTAATCTAACTTCCATTGGCTAGTATCATTGGCTAGTATAGCTTCAACACGTCTCATTGGCTAGGCTAGCTGTTAACATGTCTCATTGGCTAATTTAGTTGTCAACACGTCTCATTGGCTAGTCTAGCATTTACACGTCTCATTGGCTAGTATAGCATTTACACGTCTCATTGGCTAGTCTAGCCATTAACATGTCTCATTGGCTAGTCTAACTACCAACACATTTCTGTGGATAATGTAGCCAGCAGCACATCTCATTGGCTAAATCATCAGCTCATCTCTCTGGCTAATCTTGCCACCAATGTGCATCACTGGTGAATCTAGTCATCAGTTTGTCTCATTGGCTAAGCCAGCAGGGCGTCTCAGTGGCTAATCTAAATAATATTATAGGGCTCAGCTAGATTTGATTTAATATGCACACGCCAACAAACCAAATACAGTCAAAGTTTTGAAGGATTTGGAGTGAGATCATAACATCAGTCCCCAATGCAAGAGTCTCAAGGCCATGTTTAGTGTGTATTTAGCAATGGAACTAAAATAAGACTAATGCAGCTAACAAATCATGAACAATGACTCACCAAGGCTTTTCAAAAGCTTCACAGTAGTAAGCTATGCATTCAACAATATTTTTTTCCCATTTGGGACTAGTCCAGGTTAGCACTGTGCAAGCTGCACGCCTAAATCACAAACCCTTTTGTGCATCCCACTTTGAGTTGTAATCTCAAATGCTCAAACTAAAAAAATTAGCTTCTGATGTGGAAGTCTAATATGTTGTTGACAAAAATGCAGACCATATTCAGGCTTAAACACGGGTACTAAGTTAAAGGTCCATTATAGCTCTGTATAGATTATCTACAGGTGTTCAATAGGACTAGGGTGTGGTTTAGGCTTTGTTTATGGGACAAGGTTATGGTTAAGACTAAAGGGATTGAAAAATGAATATGTAATATATGTTTAGTTGAAGTTAAATACAAGATTTGTCTTGTGGTCTCCCAGCAGTGAGGTTTTCCCACAGAGAGACATACCACCCTACCATACATACCCATCAAAATATTCACTCCTCTTTGCTTCCTCTCCTGTCCTTGCTCCTCTGGTCACCACTCTCAGAAAGTATAAAGAACTGCCCATTCAGTTCACTGCAGCAGAAAAGCTATTCATTACTCTATTCTGCTAATGCTCCCATTCAGTACTACATGTAAACAGACAGATGAGTGAGTTTGTGGCACAAACACACCACTTTCAGCCGGGAACCGGATGTTATCATTTATCTTTAGATGAGCAGAGGGTTTCGTGTCAGAACATTCGGCTATTCAGGCTTTCACATACTGAGCTATTGAGTGAAGCTAATGCGCTCATGAGCAGTGCCTGAGGAGCACTTTCTTGATGTCATTTCCTGGCAAGCACAACAACAACAACACCTGACTAAACTATAAAGCTGGTTTCTCGAGCCAAAAACTCAGAAAGTGTTTACTTTTTTAGCTGTTTGGTTGTGTGTTATCACAGCCAGTGATAGTGGTGTGTCCCTGACGTCAAGGTGAAACCAAATTCACTTTTATGGCACCTGTGCAGTCCCATGAGTGTGTATAACACACCAGTTAGTACTGTAACTTTGGCATCTTCCAAAAATTGAGTACCCAAAGACTTGTTGTTTTTGTTTTTGAGGATTCTCAACTAATTATCAATGAACTTTTAAAAAATAAGCTAAAAATACCTAAGCTCCAGGGATTATATAAGTAACAGGGTTGCAAACGTAGCCTAAAATATGAGTTATTTTGCCTGGCACCAGGTTTGAATGATTAAACTCAACCTAAACAATCAACTTCAGTTTCTTTGTGCAATATGTGTTGAGAATACTGAAAAT
Organism: Crenuchus spilurus; assembly: GCA_036984385.1. NCBI lineage: Eukaryota > Metazoa > Chordata > Actinopteri > Characiformes > Crenuchidae > Crenuchus > Crenuchus spilurus. The sequence goes on from BRDA01009920.1 coordinate 154,975, forward strand.
TGTGGAAATGCATGTCCAGAGATAAAAAAATCAGATTACACAGTAATGTTTTCTGTTTTTCACCACAAACTAAACTCAAGATGGCAGAGCAGTGTCTTTAGAGAGTGAAAAATGCCATCTGTATCCTCAGATCCTCACAAACCTTACCCTGTGCACTACTGAGAGCATCCTGACCAACTATAAAGCAGACTGGTATGCAGCTCTACAATGGCTGATAGGAAGGTGCTGCAGAGAATGGTTGCTTGATGCATTATTGGTGCCCAGCTCCCTGCCATTTGAGACCAGCAGCCCTGTCTGAGTACAGCTTCTCCACCCTACAGCTACACACTGTAGAACCTCCTGCCATCCAGGAGGAGATACAGGAGCACTGCAGTGTGCACTAGTGCCCTGGCCTTGAGCATAGGAAACAGCTTTGGAGAATGGTTGAGCACAATCAAAAGCAACATATACACTCCCATAGGCACGTACACGCCACACATCTGTGGTCCTGTATCCAGCACGACTGGGGCCATAAATCCTCGTTTTCAGCTCCCTTGAGAAACAGGGGCCCAAAGCATGTTAGATCCCTCCCTCTGCTAAATTAATTTCAGCACTCAGGCTTCTAGCAGGATGCTGTGTGCAGCTGCCATCAGACTCCAGAAATATTAATGTCTGCAGAGGCTACCACCTCTAACCCTCCTCCACCCTCACTCATAAACATGTCCCTTTGATCTGCACACACTTCCGTCGTCTAATAACTTCTCGAAACTGCTGATCTGAGGTCAGATTTGCACTGTAAGCTCTCTGGCCACCGTTAGCTTAAAAGGAAAAAACTCGTCTTAGGTCAGCCAGTTTGTGCACCCCTTCCCCGAGACAGTCAGCAAGTTTCCCATACAGCCAGACCACAGCCATAAATACAGCCCACATCACGACAAATCTACTCTGTGGCTGAATATATAACATTATATGGACACTGTCAAAGCAGAGCAGCTTTTTTTGCGACCTCCACCATGACTGTGACAGTTTAATGTTTTCTAGAGCACTACGCCACAATGGGGAGTTGTTTCTGGCACTGATTTGTAAAATGCCGTATGCCAATTTAACCCTTTAACATTGTCTTCCATTTGGTAGAGCACATTTAAATCACAATATCTTATTGAAGGTGCTGAACATAACACAATGTGATTTTGCCATCTCTACCAATTGGTAGAGGTATGTTAGACTACAAAACAGAGGTCAGAAACGCAACATTTTTTGTCTGAATGCAAAAAAACACCTTTCTAGCCACCTCAAGGAAAAACTGGATCAGATGTTGTTGAACCACCACACAGATGAGCGGTGTTTCAAAGGTGAAGAAAATTAGTATCTTATTGTACAGTTTTTATATGTTATGTTTTGATTTTACCATAACATGCATCTGATTGTATGTTTAAAGTGTACATGCAGTTTAACATGCAGACAGATAAGGCAATGCATGGGGTATGTTAACAAATTGTTGCCCTCATATCAAAAGCATAATACAGCCACACATGTAAGTATTGTGAAAGACTAAAAGGCAAATGTTATAATGTTATATATTTATAGTTATAACATGTAAAGTGAGAGATTTCAAGCCTTTTTCTTTTCATTTTGATCAGTATGGCTTATAACTCCCCTACAATCTCACCGACCACCACTTTACATACTGCCAGTGTAAGAAACACAGTGTTGGGCTCTGAGTGGCTCAGCAGGCTAAGATGCTGACACTATGCCCAGAGGATTGTGACCACATCACACATATTGAAGGAGGCTTGTGCTTGTCTTCACCCTCCTAGATTCAGGGACAGTGCAAAAGTGATGGGGAGAGTCCTAACGGAGGGGATGGGCTAATTGGCTACTACTACGTTGGGGAAAAGATAAAAATTGGCAAAAACTTAGAAAAACGCAGTGTTTTTTTTTTTTTTTTTTTTTTT
>BRDA01009922.1:0-11206 GCA_036984385.1 Crenuchus spilurus
TCCCATCACCACTAGAACTCTGGAGATCCTGCCTGGAGCACCTGGCCAACAGCAGTACAGTGTGGACTTAGAGGCCAAAGGTGTCAAAAGTATTGTCATTACTCAGGTAGAAGTTATTATTAGGGTTTAAAAAGACTTTTATAGAAGTTGAAGTATCAACTTAAGCCTTTAACTCAAGTAAAAGTGTAAAATTGCTGGTTTCTAAACTACTTAAAGTATAAAAGTAAAAGTAATGTAAGGAAAACAAATGACAAAACTTGCCACAGGGGCATATAGTGCACTACCCCACCCCCCACCCCCAAAATACATTTTTTCTAAAAGCCGTAATGACTATAATTTTATATTAAAATGGTAATGTTGACATTTTTGGGATGTACTGGCTTCCTGTTTCAGCTGCATATATGACCCTTAAAAATGTAAACATTTTAGTCATTTTAAATATATTAGAGGACCATATATGTGTAGTACTGAGCTTACTGGAGAGTGATGAGACACGTGACGTGCAGGTGTGATGGATCGTTTACCAATAGGGCATCAGAATGGTATGTTTATACTTATAATCCAACCACAATCACATTCACTCTTTCTGGATGCTGCAGTTTATCTGGATGTTTTTTAAATGATGACAAACCAAAATGAAATACGTAGAGATAATGAGGCTGTTTTTAAAATGTAAGGAGTAGAAAGTACCGATAATTACATGAAAATGTAAGTAAGTAGAAGTAAAAAGTCGTCAGAAAATAATTACTCAGTAAAGTATAAATAACCCAAATTTCTACTTAAGTATAGTAACAAAGTATTTGTGCTTTGTTAGTTGACACCTCTGTTGGAGGCAATGCGACAATAGAGCATACAGTTCTCAATGCATTTGCATATTTAAAAGTCAGACTGCAAAGTCCACTAGACAAGTTTCACTGTAGTTACTAAATAAGGAGTCTTATATAACTTATACGTAGGGGCGTAAGACAATATAGATGTACTTGAGTATCACACTATTGTTTTGTGATACTGTATCGACTGTACACATTTTTAATGATCAGTTATACAGATTGTTTACTTTGTGTTGTAATTAATCTTCAATCATTAGACTCTTCCAATCCAACGAATAAAAAAGGGTGCACAGCCTCCACCTCTTTGTATCCCTGTATACTTTGTTAACCTCCTTTCTCATTGTTCTTCAACAATCAGCACCCCCACTGTGCAGGTATTATTTGGCTCATTCTCACACTGCAATGATACAGATGTGGTGGTGGTGTGTTAATGTGTGTACGAGTGAATCAGACGCAGCAGAGCTGCTGATGTTTTTAAACACCTCAGTGTCACTGCTGGAGTGAAAATAGTGCACCAACCAAAACTATCCAGCCAACAGTGTCCTATGAGCACCAGTGAGGACTAGAGGACCAACACAAGCTGTGCAGCAACAGATGAGCTGCTGTCTCTGACTTTACATCTACAAGATGGTCAAACAAGGCAGGTGTGTTTAATACAGCTGCATCTCAGAAAAATGGAATATCATTGAAGTATATTTCAGTAATTCAATTCAAAACATGAAATTCATATAGATTCATTACACACAGGGTGTTTATTTCAAGTGTTTACTTCTTTTAATGTTGATAATTATGGCCAACAGCCAATGAAAACCCAAAAGTCTCAAAAAATCTAAAAAAATTAGATTATATAAGACCAATTCAAAAAATGATGTTTAATACATAAATGTTGTGCTACTGATATTGATAGCGGCCTTCAGCTTGTCTGCATTGTTGGGTCTCAGGCGACATCTTCCTCTTGACAATAGCTCATAGATGCTCTGTGGGGTTTAGATCAGGTGAGTTTACTACCCAGCACAGTGATACTGTGATTATTAAAGCAGGTGTTGGTACTTTTAGCAGTGTGGGCAGCTGCCAAGTTCTGCTGGATAAATGAAATCCGCATCTCCATCAAGTTTGTCAGCAGATGGAAGCATGAAGTGCTCTAAAATGTCCTGGCAGACAGCTGTGCTGACTTTGGACTTGATATAACACAGTGGACCAACACCATCAGATGAGATCACTGGTTGTGGAAACTTCCCACGAAACCTCAAACAGCTTGGATTGTGCGTCCTCCAGTCGTCTTCCAGACCATGAGACTGTGTTTCCAAATGAATTACAAAATTTACTTTCAGTGATGCTAACACATTTATGTATTATAAACCTTTTTTTTAATTGGTTTTCTATAATATTCTAATTTGAGATGCATCTGTAGAGAGGACAGTAAACTAACAGCCTCACTCCTACTGTTGTAACACACACTAACCACCACCACATCAGCGTCACTCTGATCACTGAAGAACAGTGAGAATGGAGACTAATAAAGTACACAGAGAAACAGATGGACTACAGTCTGTAATTGTAGAACTACAAAGTGCTCCTGTGTGGTAAGTGGAGCTGATACAGTTGACATATTCTGACTCTCATATCCAATGCAAGTGATCTTTTTAAAATGTAGGGTGTCACTAGTTTAGTTAGACCTTTCCACTGCCCACACTCATCACATTCAGCATGACACCACTATTTTTCACTATGAGAGGACGTCGTACAATACTACAACAAAACTGACTAAAGATACCACATCAAAGCAATGACTACTAAACTTAACATATTGGGAATAAATCCTTCCAATGAAGCAGGAGTGTCCTTGCTTTGTCTCTCTGCAAAATTAATAGCATTACAAGTAGGGATGGGTATTTCTAATTATAATGGCTGCCAAGCCCTCTGGCCATGAAGTCACTTTACCAATTAAACGCTGTCAAGAACAATATGACACAGCAGCCAGTCTGGACAAAGCGCTCATTTTCAAAACAAAGAAACAGGCCAAGACATCTTAAAGTGAAAAATTCACACTGTGAAAGATTAGGTCTGACTGCTTAAAGTTCATGTCCTGTATGAGGGTCTCAACAAAGCAGTTTTCATTGCTTTCAGCATATTTAGAGCAGCAGGACAATGCTCATCAACACTGGGATTAAGATATCCGGCTATCTTAGAAATCCTGCTTTCTGGAAAATCTGAAGATATTTAGGACCACTTCCTTGTATTCAACATCTGCACATTTTGACAACAATCAGACACGACTCACAAAAAGTCACATATTTGGCTTTCGGGTGAAATTTCAGGATGAACCTAAAATGCGCTCCAACCTTTACAGGTGAACTTAATGTGAGCTCTAAACATTTGAATGCACATGTCCAGCTGATCAGTGTTTCAGGACTTTTTGCACAACTTGCTTCTCTAACAAGGAGCTTAATGGCAAAATTCACAACAACTGTGTGATCCATGAATCAACCAATAAATGTCCTGATTCAGTTATAATTGGTATTTAAACTCTTCCTCATCATGTTGTTCACATTCTGACATCATGACACCAAGACGACACCCAACAGTTGATCAACAGCATCTCACCACGGCGAGGCTTCAAACAGGATGTTCAGTGTCCACTGATCTTAGAGTGTCATCAGCAGGTTGTAACAGACACAGAGAGACTGGAAGAGTAACAGAAAGGCATAAAATTGGACGTCCTTTGGCCACATCCCACACTGATGACTGCTTCATTGTGAACAGTACCCTGCAGAACCGGATGATGATGCCACACAACTCCAGCACATTTAAGGGAGGTGAGAGGCACTCAAGTCACGTCAGACCAGTCAAACCTGTTTACAGCAGCGTGGTCTGCACTTTAGAAAACCTGCAAGGGTACCTGACCACACCACCAGGCACAGTCACCGTCTTGCAGGAGCCATTTACGCTGGATGAGGGACCAGTGGGCCTCAGTGCTGTTCGCTGATGAAAGTTGATTCATGATGAGCAGAAATGATGGCCATCAATGATGTTGGAGATGTGAAGGAGATGCTATGCATCAGCCACTGTTGTCACCAGACGAGCCTTTGGTGGTGGTGGTGGTGTTAGTGTGTCTAGTCAATACAGAACTGCACTACACTGTGTGAATGGTACAGTGACGAGCCCAGACTACTAGAATAACATCATTAATCCAGTCATTGTGCCTCTGCATGAACAACACAGGCCTCATTTCATCTTCATGGACGACATAGGTCCAGCTCAGAGGTCTCATCATTGGGGAACGGCTGCTGGAGACTGAGGTACCTCAAATGGAGTGTCCTGCACTTTCTCCAGACCTCAATCCTATAGAAAACCTGAGATCAGCCAAGTCACCCTGTAGAGGCTAGTAACTCTGTACACCAGAACCTCAATGACCTGAGGGCTGCCCTTTAAGAAGAGTAGGATGAAATGCCTCAGCACACAATAAGTCGACTTGTGAACAGCATGAGACATTGTTGTCAAGCTGTAATTGATACTCAAAGACACGACACGTTATTGAGACACTGACATTGTTGGGGTTTACCCACCACTGTTGTTGGCTTCTGTTGCAAGACATTTTGAGATGAGCAAATCACCACTGCATGCTTCTACTTAAACACCCTACTTTCATGATATATCACTGTAGCGTGAACTTTTTACATTTTCCATAAATTCCACCCGAAAGCCAAATATCCCTAACTTTTTGTAAGTAGTGTACATTTAGAGGTAGTGACTGTTTTTCAGAGGCTTCTCTCAGTCAAAAGTTGTGAATAAGTTACAGAAATCACATAATATTTTAACACAGCACCATTTTGAAGCACAGCCTTGACAGAGTGTGTTTACAACAAAGACTCAAACAATAAGAGCTCATATACAGATACATTAGAAAACATACTGTAGATGTCTAGTGTTACTCTGCTGATACTTGCTCTTCTTCATGATCACAAATCAAGCTGCTGCAGCCTTTTGGTCCCCTAATCAGATTTGTTTTGATACAGAGATTTATGAAAAAGGTCAGGGAAAGCTTACTTGGTTCAAACATAGAAGTAATTCATTAACTGTGTTTGTACTTAGAAATTTTTTTTTTGATAGTTTCAGTTTGTACGTCAGTCTGTTACAACCAACCACACTGGTAACATTTCCAGTCCTTCCACTTCTGCTCGAATTGTTCATAAACATTAGGTATTGGAAACAAAGTTTAGGTTATTCCTTGTGCTCTCCCACATGAGGAGCTGAATGTTTAACAGAACAGGGAGTGGTGGTTCACAAAACAGGACTCCTCCGTTAAGGCAGGTAACAAACAAAGTCAAACCAATAGAAAAAGAGCAGCAGGACATACTGGATAATTCTCAATGTTGGGCTTTTTAAAAAATATCCCCATGCTGTACAGATAGTGATGAGTGTTCCAAAAATTAAGTGCACTAATGTATTTAAATAAAAAAATGAATATTGTGAAAGTTTGTGGCCCACCATTTTATATTCGTTACATGTAAACTGTTGTTTCAAGCTTTTTCTGTTTAATGTTTATACTGTCTGAAGAATAATTTACCCAAAATGAAATATTCCAACAATGTGAGATTCTGGATTTCAGATTTTCATGAGTTACAAGTCATACAAATCAACAGTAAAACAAAAAAGGCTTGAAATGTCACTTTACCTTTGATGAATATAAAATATGTTTCCCTTAAATTAAGTTTGACTTAAATTAGAAATAGCAATGAACTTCTTAACACTATTGAAATTTTTTGAGATGCACTAGCATATTTAAAGGTGACGCAAACTAAACATTCAACCAAGGTACAAATTTAGGCTTTTAAATTGAAGTCAAGCTGTGATGGCAACTCTATTGCAGTTTAAAGGCATAATCTCAGTCAGAGTCCTGGGGTCACATTGTGGATTAAGCTGCTCGAATATGTTCAGGCCCACAAAAAAGGGCAGTGGCACAGACAAAAACATTTGTGACAGAGTTTGAAAAAAGAAAAAAAGAAAAAAAAAAAAAGACAAACTGGTTACCAACATTTTTAACCTTTATTTACTTTTTTCATCCTTTTTCAAATGAATTTCACTCTTGCATGTAAGAAGTTCTAATAAATCAAATAAGGTTTCCTATGTCAATTCCTCCAACACCTTTCCTTACCCTTCTACCCAAACTGGCCCCCACTTATCCAATCACCTCCCTCCTCTTTTTTTACCCCACTTCCCTCAATTACAGGTCAAGGTTACCCAAGACAGACACAAACCTCCCACTGGAAGAAAAAAACAAAACCAAAACACAAAAAATACACAGGCAAGGAAAAGTAAATACCTGATGAGGCACAAACTTCTAAACGAGTCGATGTGATCGGTCCTTTCGTCTTATAGATAGAAGAAAATAAAATGGCTGTGTATCGAGTATGACGTTAGGCTGCCACAGCGCCTCCTAGAGGCCGCATCTAAACTCCCTGTCCTTGGTTTATATGTAACAAATGTAAATAAAAAGCTTATACATGAACTCCCTCCCTCCCCCCAAAAAACCTCACCCTCCTCTGTATTTCCAGCCCTTCACATCTGTGTGTGCGTGGGTGTACATATTTATGCGAATGTATGCATGGCTGTCATAATTACAGCCAAAAAAAGTCTCTGTGTGCGTTTGTGTGCATGTGAGAGGGCAACTCCAGAGGGTGAGGCTGATCCCTAGTACTTCACTCCTGGGACAAATTCCTTGGCCTCAGGGTTTAAGCTGCTTTTGCGCTGAAAAAGAAGAAGAGACTCCAGGTCAGAACACATCTCATTTCAATGAGCCTCATTCAACATGTTCCCAAGTTGTGGTTATTACTTAAAACTGGTTTGGTAAATGAGGCCCAATGTTTTTTTAGGTTTTGAACAAAGTTTAACAGGAGAGGTGTTAATAAATGAAAATAATTGAAAATGTTATTTTTTTTTAAATTTATTTAAAATCTAATTTTTTTGAAAATAATAATTGAAAATTTAGTTCACAGCCTGGCTGGATACATGGAGTACAGTCCTTCAACTGAAGTAATCATAAAATGTACAAACCAGGGGTGTCTCTGCTCTGAAAGCAGCCAATAAAAATGGAAAGATTTGCATATGAGAGCTTATGTGAATATTGTTTAATTTATCAGTGTTGCTATGCAGCTTGCCACTCAAAAACATCACATTAATGACTGGAATGGATTGTATTTAAGTCCCTTTGGACTTACCAAGTCCAAAGCAATGGCAACGGAATACCACCAGTAAGTCTGTCTCCTTACAGGGGATGAATCTCACGACGGGGATGCCGAATTTGGCAAAACACCGGATTATGCTTTTTGGCATTTCTTTGATGATGTGCATTTGTGTTTGAATTAATTGAGCAAGTAGGTTTGCGTGTAGTTTCACTGATGAGTGGGATGCTGCACACAGAATTTATTGTGCCCCACCTGAATTTCTATTCTAGAGACGCCACTGTTACAAACATAATTAAAATGTATCAGAAGTTTGCTTTGCATTTTTTATCTTGACATTTTACTTCTGTTTTTGTCAACACTGACTTTTCACAACATCTCATCAAGAGAGACTTTTTGTTTATGTTACAGAGTAGCAATGTTATGTAGCACTAAGAGTTATACCCAAGGACTCTTATTGATGTTAGGTATGCTTGCCCAGGCAGGGAATCAAATCCCAGTCTGCCATGTGGAGGGCACCTACATGACCCCATGATTATGATATGACTGGCCTGTATTATCTGTCCAAGGCTTTCTTTTTTGGATAACCTCCCAGACTCTCTTTTGAGACTGCTCTATGATTTACATATTACAGCCTTGACAACAATCAATACTGAGAATGATTAACAAGAGATTTCACACTTGACATCTGACTGACTCAGAGTCAACATCTCATGTTAAATAATTAAGCAGACAGTTTGTAAGTTTGAAAGCTTACTACAATGTCCTCTGCGTTGCTGTCATTGACGGACAGGCCATTGAGCTGCTGCTGAAGCTGCCCCACCCCTGGAGGGAGGTCCCTTGCTGGAATGAACCAATCCTGATCCTCCTCATCCAACATTTCCTGGAAACAGCGCTCCAGAAACTCTTGCTCCAACAACTCCTCCTCCACCTGAAAGACAGCAGAAGTAAATCTGAGAATGTAGAGGGAAATCGAGCTTTTCAGAAGAGACCAAGGATTAACATGGAAGGGTGTGTATGTATTTTCATAACTGAGCATATGTGGGTCAAGACATTGCAGACAAGCTACTGCTTGTCTGCAAGTGAAGCTTAAAGCTGCCCAAGCAAAACTGTAGCCCCAGACATAGAAGAGCAGCAGTGGAGCACGTCAGCATCTGCTATGAACATGCAGGTGGGCTGCCTGCATCATAGTGACTTCTAACAGGGTGGGGTGTACAACTACACATAAATGCATGTTTCCTGATCAATGTGAGCAGAGACGTGAGAAGCACAGGTGCTGAGGCTGGCCTACTTTTAGTCATATTCATCCGTTCTCAAACTAATAATAATAATAATTATAAATAAAAATACATATTATTAATGTATAATAAAAATATATTATTATTATTATTATAAATACTAAATATTAATTTATAATAAATAATAATAATAATAATACTTTATTATAAATTAATATTTAGTATTTATTAATAACAATAATAAAAACAACAATAACAATAATAATGCCACATAAAAAAATAGAAGTTAATTGTAATGTAAAAAGTTCACATTTTTGAAGATGCACTAGTACAGCTACAAAATTCTATTTCACAATTTTCTCTCAACATTATAGCAATTGAATCAACAAAAATTTGAATGCATTATTTAATAACAGAAGCTGCCTCAAATTTCAGCAAGCTGTTCTCACATCCCTGTCTGTCTGTGTGCGCGTGTATGTTTAAGGACCTGTCTGTTGTACTCCTCCTCATTCTCCATCCACATGTACTCTGCAAAAGGGTTAGCCTCTCCTTCTGCATGGCCATTGGATACAGAGTCCTTCCCCTCTTTCCCTGGAGCTCCACCTCCCGGCGTCTTCGCTACATCAGGCCCACTCATATCTGCTGGCTCTGAGAGAGAGTGAACACAAGAGAAAGACTCAATTAACCTAAACACAATTTCACCTCAAATGATGGATTTCAACAAAAAAAACAAAACGGCAGCACAATGCAGCAATTAACCTGAAGAATATAAGTAACCATGGTCCTTTATATGTGAACAATACAGAAATTACAACACTTATTCAAATGATCAAAGCCTCTGCATTCCAAAAGGATCAAAAGTAACTGGACTGTTTGCATGCTCAGTTTCTCTTGGTCTGCTCTGTTGGTGCATCACCAATTCATGCAGAAGAGATCCAAGAATAAGGTTTTTGACATGATTCTAGACGTGACAATTGCATTTTGAGTATTTCCTCCACGTAAATGAGAACCAATCAAGTAACAATGCCAGAGCGGCAAAAAAAAAGCCTGCATACAGAGATGATGCGCACAACAGCAATTCAGACTTCTATTTAAGGTCTTACGAAAAGTTTGTTTACATCCCAACTGTAGCATGTCCTCCCACTACTTTGAAACGTGCACAGCATCAGACTGTGTGAAAATGGATTAGGTTTATTTTTGATGTCAGCATGTAAGCTGATGTTGACAAAAACATCTACTTGTGCACAGAGCTTTTAAATGAAGCCTCCACTTCAGTAAGTGAAAGTGTGATTTATCTTTTGTTTATGGTGCTGGACTGTCTGTTGAGGGAGTACAAATGTCTTTGTTTACATTTATCCATGAAGTTTGTTGCCATAAAAATCGGTCACCGTCCATTCATTATCCAACCCGCTTAATTCTTATCAGGGTCACAGTTAGTCGCCTACTCCCTCACTGGGTGCGGGGCAGGGCATTACACTATGCAACTAAGCCCAGGACAGGGCGCCAATCCATCATTAGGTGCACACATGCACATACAGACAAATTATTATTATTTTTTTTTTTTTTTAAAAGAGTACCCAATCCACCTGACCGCCATGTTTTTGGACTGTGGGAAGAAACTGGAGTCCCCTGATCAAACCCACACAGACACGGGGAGAACATGGAAACTGCTCAGTTGGGGACTCGAACCCAACACCTCAGCGCTGAGAGGTGAATGTGCCGCCCCTAAAAGTAGTCACCTGTATCTTTAAAAAAAAAAAAAAAAAAAAAAGTTGTGCAAGCTGGGTTGTGACCATCAGTGGCGTTGTGATATCTGCCGTTTCTGAGCTGGTAATTTTGCAGTATGGTGAAGGAATATTCTTAATTTAGGCTTTCGAGAGTGGGTACAGCTTACACTCCTGTCTGTATGCCCATTCCCTCCCTCACTTCTTCTTTGGTCTTCTGACCGAAAACTGTAATACACTTCAGGTTACCCTGTGGAAGAGCATAACCTTGAAACAATCTCTCAGCTATCTGCAATCATGTCTTGTAATAACTTCAGATGTGTGCTTCCTATTATCAGCAGTGTATTTCACATCAATCCACTCAATTTTATTTGATCTTTTTTGGAAAATCAAGGTCATTCTTCAAGGTTTGATAGTATTTAGATCACTGTAGTCATGGAGCCTATTCAACAGAAGTGAGTGATGAGGGAAAAAAAAGGTCAGCCTCATGGGGATCTGATGAGGATGAATATTTCTCACACACATGCTAAGGTCCCTGACAACTCTTATGTGTGTCATGACGTCAGGGGTGGGGAGTAGCGCTTGTTGCATAAGCAGACAGACAGATTAAATAAAACAGAGCAGACTGTACCATCACGAACGCACGGACAAGACATTCCTACATTTCCCATTAGTCTCTGCAGACACCACACACTCAGCAAGGCAGAAAAAATAAAAAAAGGCACAGGCATAATCACTCTGTTCACCTTTCAAGTGTAGGTAATCTAGCAGGGATGCATAACTGCAGTATAACTTTACATTAAGCTCGTCACTGTTATTTCTCTGATCGAGAATGTGGTAATGAGTTTCTCTTTTGGAGGGGCATACACAAACCAACAAAAAATAATACAGTGCATCACAAGAGTGAGTACACCCCTCACATTTCTGCAGATATGTAAGTATATCTTTTCATGGGACAACACTGACAAAATGACACTCTGACACAATGAAAAGTAGTCTGTGTGCAGCTTATATAACAGTGTACATTTATTCTTCCCTCAAAATAACTCAATATACAGCCATTAATGTCTAAACCACCGGCAACAAAAGTGAGTACACCCCTTAGTGAAAGTTCCTAAAGTGTCAATATTTTGTGTGACCACCATTATTTTCCAGAACTGCCTTAACTCTCCTGGGCATGGAGTTTACCAGAGCTTCACAGGTTGCCACTGGAATGCTTTTCCACTCCTCCA
>BRDA01009922.1:11216-40961 GCA_036984385.1 Crenuchus spilurus
ACACAGTACGGATGTCAGTTCGTACCACCACCCTTACGGTACCAGACCCTGACGTACTCAACTTTGCGCTCCTCCACCTTCCACTTGAGGATGCCCCAAAGATGTTCTATTGGGTTTAGGTCTGGAGACATGCATGTCCATCACCTTTACCCTCAGCCTCTTCAATAAAGCAGTGGTCGTCTTAGAGGTGTGTTTGGGGTCATTATCATGCTGGAACACTGCCCTGAGACCCAGTTTCCAGAGGGAGGGGCTCATGCTCTGCTTCATTAGTTCACTGTACATATTGGAGTTCATGAGCTCAATGAAATGTAACTCCCCAACACCTGCTGCACTCATGCAGTCCCAGACCATGGCATTCCCACCACCATGCTTGACTGTAGGCATGACACACTTATCTTTGTACTCCTAACCTGATTACCACCACACATGCTTGAGACCGTCTGAACCAAACAAATTAATCTTGGTCTCATCAGACCACAGGACATGGTTCCAGTAATCCATGTCCTTTGTTGACATGTCTTCAGTAAACTGTTTGCTGGCTTTCTTGTGTACAGACTTCAGAAGAGGCTTCCTTCTGGGTCGACAGCCATGCAGACCAATTTGATGTAGTGTGCGGCGTATGGTCTGAGCACCGACAGGCTGACCCCCCACCTCTTCAATCTCTACAGCAATGCTGACAGCACTCCTCCGTCTATCTTTCAAAGACAGCATTTGGATGATGTTGAGCATGTGCTTCTTTGGATGACCAACGTGTGGTCTGTTCTGAGTGGACCCTGCTCTTTTAAAACACTGGATGATACTGGCCGCTATGCTGCAACTCAGTTTCAGGGTGTTGGCAATCTTCTTGTAGCGCAACAATTAGTCTTTTAAGATCCTCAGAAAGTTCTTTGCCATGAGGTGCCATGTTGGAACTTTCAGTGACCAGTATGAGAGAGTGTGAGAGCTGTACTACAAAACTGAACACACCTGCTCCCTATGCACACCTGAGACCTAGTAACACTAACGAGTCACATGACATTTTGGAGGGAAAATGACAAGCAGTGCTCAATTTGGACATTTATGGGTGTAGTCTCTTAGGGGTTTACTCAGTTTTGTTGCCGGTGGTTTAGACATTAATGGCTGTATACTGAGTTATTTTGAGGGAAGAATAAATGTACACTGTTATATAAGCTGCACACAGACTACTTTTCATTGTGTCAAAGTGTCATTTTGTCAGTGTTGTCCCATGAAAATATATACTTACATATGTCCAGAAATGTGAGGGATGTACTCACTTTTGGAATATACTGTATATGAGAAACAACCACATGAACTGGGTCATTGCCTTGATTTTGAACTAAACGTATAGTATTTTCAATACCCTGCAAAGACAAGTATCTTATTGTTTACCGAGATAAAACAGTGTTAAAGCCAATAAAACTAGCTAGGCCGGCATCTGAAGCACCATATATTTACAGCTTCATTATCAACATCCTTCACGTCACCTTTGCCTGGGATTCATCAATTATTAACATGGCTTAGAGAACATCCATGCACCACAACACATTCATCGCCACAATCAATGAAGCCCGACAACAGCTATGATAAGACCCTTTCAGGTCATCCATTACAGTATCGTGTAGATAAGGCATAACCTGGAAAAATAAAAAGGATTTCAAGAGGAAGCCGAAGGAAATAAAAGAACGCATATCTACTTTTCATTAAAGCGATCAATAAAGGGATCAAAAACAAACGGACTGTAATTATTAAGTCACATCAAATTAATTTTTACTTAATTTGAGAAGTGCAAGCTTAATATCAAGGTCTAGTGGTAACTCACACTACAGAAATTCATGACCAAGACGGTTTTATTAAAGTGATGAAGTTCAATCAAACCTCAAACCACTTATAGAATAAATCAAATAAATCACAAAGCTAAAGCATATAATTTGCTTATATATATATATATATATATATATATGCTTATATATAATTATAATTGGGATGTGAGAACAGCTTGCTGAAATTTGAGGCAGCTTCTATTAAATTATGGATCTTCCTTTTTGGACTTAAGCATTGGTTACGGTTGGCTCCATCAGAGATGGTCAGGTGACAGCTTTTTTGCACCAAACATGCACATTATGAAGCAAAGTTGCAAATCATCCTCTAAACACAAAACGTATCTCTGGTCAGGATCAACTGTCTGTCAGAGTCACCCAAGTTTGATAGAATCTCTCTATGGCTCACAATCTATGATGGCAAAGAATGACGGAGTTATGTTTTCCAAATGCAAACTACAAATAATGCACTGATAATCTCTACATTAGGGCTGAAACATTTTGGGGGAAAATATAACTGCAATTTTTGATTTTTCAGACTAATATTGCAACTGTGATTATTTTCTAAAATTAAGGTTCAGGCCTATTTTTTAACCAAGAAGCCAGGCTTGAGGCTTGACCCGTGAATGAAGTGTGCCAGACTGCCAATATTTTATAGTTGTGATGTCACAACATGGAGGTTTTGCCCAATTTATCTACAGACAGACGTTCATCGTGGCTTTATTTTCCCCATTTAAAGACATAAAACAACAATTTTAGCATCATAGGCTTAGGGTTGTAGCCCTGTGGGGTTTTATACCACAGTATTAAAATGCATGGTTATCATACCATTGGCGTTTGCTTATTACCAGTAATAAAGGAAAAAGGCAAGTCAGCAGAGAATCTCACCTACGAAGCGCAACTCCGCTCTGCTTTGTGCCAAGCACACAGCGGCGAAAACGGCAGAGAGAACTGCGACAGATTTAACTAGTCTCCATCCCCCTAAAAAATAACTAAACCCAAATCAGCCATGTGGGACTATTTTAGTTACCTGCAAAAAACCAAACAAAAACAAACGGTTGTTTATTCCTGACTGTACACGTGATGAAAAACAAAAATAAAATTTTTAACCATGGTTAGGTTGTCCCAAATATAAGATACCACACACAGTAACAAAACTGTTGCTACTAGAATCTTATTGCTTACAAGCAGTCCAGGCCCTGCACCAGAGCTGCTTAGCTCTTAAAGTGACAGTGCACCCATTTTCTTAACATTAACAAATGGTGCTTAAAGACAATTGTATCTACATAAACAGTCAAAGTACCACTTAGTACTATGATAAGCAGCAATAGATATATGCATTTCTTATGAAAAAGTTTATGAACTATTTATATTTACACATTTACATTTGGCCCCCTTTTTTCTTTTCTTTTTTTATGGAGACATTTTATACATAACTGTCAGTAAAGATAGTTCCAAGTTTCAGCTAAAATAAAGTTTGTTAAACATAAAACCCTTTTGTTGTTATTTCTTTAAGAGTCAGTGTAGCTTATAATATTTTTTTGTGAAAAACCGTGATACTGCGATATTTTCTGAGACGGTTACGTGTTCAAATCTCATACCATTGCAACCCTACATAAGCTACAATACAGAAATAAATTGCAGCTCTTGCAATCTGAAAACTGACCTTAAATTGCAATTTCAATATAAAACGTTATTAATCTTTCAGCTCTAATCTACATGATTATGCTAACTGAGTCACACTGAATACAGAACACTTATAAACAGTCATCATAAACTCTTGAATATTGAATTTGTGTTCAGACGAATGGTAGCTCCAGTACCACAAAAAAGCAAAGTCCCTCTATTGCCACACAGTGGGAGCTCAAGCATTCACAGTCATCTCATGCTATACCAAAACAAGTCAATATGCATCTTAAAGTTCTGTTTTAGAAGAGGATCCCCTTTCAAAATAGGGCTGCATTCATCATGATACTAAAAGTAAGAACTTATCCAAAATCAATTTGAAGCATGCAGCTAAAGCTGTGCCAGTATCCTGAGGGGGATCTCAGCTGCCAGGCCAAGAGACAGACAAATCTTCAATGAGGGGAATGAACAATCTCCACTGCTCAGTGTTCTGGAGGCAGATAAATGTCACAGATGAGGAAAGTACCAAGCGGTCCTGCCTGTACTACTACTCCAAAACATGCCATCTTTTCTTTAATGTTACTACTTAATACTGAAGTCATGAAGGAACACAGAATCATGTAGTAAAGCCAAAAGCGTTAAACCAAAATATGTCTTAACTTCTTCAAAAGTAGACACACAACTGATGTCTCAAACACATTAAGAGGCAAGAAATGCAAGTCATGAACTCTTGACCAGACACAGCTGTTAACTGAAAGCCATTCCAGGTGACTACCTCATAAAGCTGACGGAGAAAATGCCAAGAAAGCTGCATCTAATCAAGAGGTGCCTACTGTGAAGAATGTCAAATATAAACATATTCTGGTGTGTTTAACACTGTTCTGTTTACTAAATAATTTATATGTATTTCTTCATAGTGTGAGTGTAATGCTGACAAAGTTTAAATAATGAAAAATCACTGAATGCCAGGTGTCCAAACTTGACTGATAAAGTAAACAACTGAGAGGTCATTAGAATATCAAAATGCTGAGATTTGTCAGAGTTGTCAGTTGCATTTTGTTGTTATCTGCACATCCATTTATACACACTGCTGTTCACTGACTGTTATCAATTTGATGGTAAACAAACTTTTGTTAATAAAAATACATAACCAGTAGCAAGCAGTTGTCCGTTTATCAGGTTGATGAATATTGACAACGAAAGCTACCAGACGTTCCGCTGATAGTCAAGACATCTGGCTTGAAATTCATTAAATGCAAAATTATTTTAGTATCGTCATATCAAATAGCAAAAAAGCTGCCAATTCATGACTTGAATGAACATGTGCAGAACACCCATGCTGAGAAAGATGCCATTGGACTGAAACGGTCAACTTTTAAAGATGTGACATTGAGGAAGATGTGATATCGTAGCTCAGACCAATATGCACCAGTTTCTTCTACCATGACCACCATGAAAACAGCCACCACCACCGCCTAGCCAAAAGACATGAAGGTTCAGTGGTTGTAGATGAGGCTTCTAAAAGCAGTCCCTGCTTGAACAGACAGTCTGATCCTGTTACTACCCCCATGTGGTCCATCTGAATCACAGCCAAATAAAACTCCATTCAAACCACAGACATTTATCTCACTTTGGTGACTGACCACTTAACAGCCAGTCAAAGCCCACAAACCTGAATAGATAAAGAATTCAAATGGTCTGTTTCATATACAGAGAAGATAGACAGACTAAGTGTGTGTTTTTCTTGTTCTTACTCCAAAATCAACAGAACTACAGTTTGAGAGCTCCCCATAGTGCACTACATAATCATCAAAGGTTGTGTGCTCACAAAAACTAGACTGATGTGCAAGTTTCTACTTGACTACAAATAAAGTCTGGACTTGAGGAATATAACAGTATTGGATAAGGTAGTGCTGGGCGATTAAATGATATCGATTTTTTTCACAACAAGTTTTCCCTCGATGACGATGATAAGCCGGGACAATAGAATTCGATAAGTATTAATGTTCGTTTCCATTTCACGTCTAAGCAGCTTGACGGAGTTCAGAAGTCTAATACTGCTGCTTGTTAGCTCCTCCTCACCAGCGCCGCCAAAATGCAGTGTTGTGTTTAAGACAAGCGTGTGATTGGAGAAGAGCATAGTGGGGCCGGGCAAGAGAGAACAAAGTCCCTGTGTTCTGTCTGTTTGTGTGAGGAGAAGGAGGGGGACTCACTGTGTGTGTGTCAGCCCGAGTGCTAGCATTAGCCTGTTAGCTTGGCTCTCTAGTTGTTATTTTGGAGTGGCTGCAGCCAACAGCAATCATTGTAAGTTTCAACAGTAAAGCGACGACTGTAAACGTCTTTCTCGACCATCCTTTCAACATGTCCAGGAGGATGCTACAATATTATGTTCTGGCAATAAACAGTTTAATATTTTTAAATAGAAACATTTCATGTATTTAGTCTGATGTTTATAGAAAGATGTTTAAAACTGTGACAGTGTTAGAAAATTTTATATTGTGATAATTATTGAGATCAATATAGAAAAATTTATCGTGATAAAATTTTTGGCCATATCGCCCAGCACTAGGATAAGGTCTCACCATATTGGTGAATAAAGGCCATAAACATCACAACATCGCACTGTTTGAGCTTGACTTGCATAATACACCTTATGCCTTAAGACTGACACTCCGATAATGTCCAGAGGAAGAGCTTCCGGTGGACACTCTTTGAAGCCCTGCCGTCACTTTAAGGCAGATCAGATGTGTGAAGATGACCTATTTCCACACTTAGGGTTAAGCCATGTGAGCCTGTGTTAATCGCTTTTCCGCTGCTCCTTCAAGGCTCCCAGTAGATGCTGTGTTTTGTGGCTAAATGTTGTTCAAAAAAAATTTGTCTTTTTAAGCCAACACTGATTCAAAGATGTTCCAAGTTGATTATTTTCTTGCCTATAACAGCACAATAAAACAATGTATAATATGCGTAATTTAGCAAATCAATGCAAATCGCATGCTTAAAGAATAACCGAGGCCTGCACAACAACTAAGATCTGTTATGGTCTTTGACTACAGTACACCTACTTTATCCCAGTGCTGTACAATATCTTCTTTGTTAATCATTACCACTATGTTGGTCTCTCCAACTAGGGCACTGCCAAAGGCAGGAATATACAATTGACAACAATATCACAGCACTGAATTTAAGTGCTATGCAATATGATGTTGCCAGTTATGCCCCTTAAGACAACTGTAAAGCATTTGTCAAACTCATGTCATGTCTTGATAATGTACCTGACGTTCAAGTCGATGAACTTGCACATGCATGTCTGGTTGAACAATACTAGAAAGTGACAATAAGCGAAATTCTTTCATTGCTGCCCTTCATTTAACATCTCAAGGCCATCATTTGGCAGCATGATGCACTGTGTTTTCTTAAAAACAGGCTTAGTCTCGTGATATTCAATAACCAATAATTACCTTAATTCTTTGTTTATGATTCAATGTCAAAACTGGAGAAATGGAAACGTAAGCACTCCACCACTAAATAATGCCTTGTGCATTACCTAAGCAGCTCTCGCATACACCGAGTTTAAGGTCAGTCTGTCAGTTGTAGCAGAGTGTCTGCCAGGGGAACTTTTGGCCATTAACAATCCGCGTGTCCCTGCCAAGAAGCTTGATCTGTCTGTGCCTGTCCAGAACCATCGATGGGTGACAGACATGCAGGAAGGGGGTGGGAGAAATGGAAACCAAGTGGTCTTCCACACATCTCACTTTTCTGCTTCAGCAAGGATGAAACGTTCAATCAAACGTAGGCCGAGAACTTTTCAACTTCTCGGTGATCTTTATAATGACGTGGCCCTAAAATGCGACTAAGCATTAGTTTCCTAGAAAAACAGCAATAAATGCATCACACTGAAATCTCCATAAGGACTTCATTATGGTTATGTGTTGCAGAATCAACCCTACAGAGGGAGACGCTGTGTAAACACCACATTTCTGTTGTAATCGGCTTTGTCACTTCAAGTATAATGAATATAAAATATGAGTTTACCTTTTTTAATTAAATTATGAACAATTAACTTCAATATTCAGATTTTTGGAGATGCACTAGTACGTTACAGTGGCCTTTCACATGGAATGATTTTTAATATACCTTAATAATTCAACATATCCTGGGAGATACAATCTACATATCAAAATGTTCTTCAAAATATGTGAGAGTTAAGTCAATTTGAGCTAAAAAGTAATTATTAATGACTTATTCCACTCCAGTCTGTTTAAGGGTTAAAGTGACCGTCAATGTTTTAATAGATGTTTGCTCTTGTTAAAGTATATGTATGTAGGGTGTCTCTTCTCAAGCTTATTTATTGTCGGTATCGCCTCTGTGTATGTGTGCTGCCGTCTTGGCCAGGGCTCACCTGTAAAAGACCATTATAAAAAATTATAATAAAGTACATAAGATGTGAATTATTAGACTCTTAATTCAAAGCTGAGCTCCTGCAAAACAAAGAAAAACAACAAAAGAAAGTGAGAACAGTGAGCTAGGTCAAGTCTGGACCAAATGTGTTTCCACCAAGCATGGCAGTGAGGAAGCAGACATGTAAACAGGCTTCAGGGGAAGTTTTTAGAGCTTCTAGGAGCAGAGATGCAGAGACAAAAGTAAATATAGTGAGGCCTACTTTACAGCACACAGCTTGACACCTCTATGTCCAGCTTATGTAACAAAGGAAGCCGCATTTCCCCATCACAGACGGCAGCCATGAGATTTGGCAAGAAGGGGTGAAAGCATGTGGACATGGACTGTAGGTGGACAATGAGGACTTGAGGACCTGGAGACCCGAGTGAGACAGGAGGAGGCCGAGCTGGGGATCAGGACAGCATCACAAAACGTCACCAAACGTGCAGTTTTAGCCCGCAAATCAACACCGCTGTCGCATCTAAACATGGCGCAGTGGAGAAAAACGCGCACAGTGCATTTGGCCACAACATGCCTCACCAAAACAAAGAGCTGCTGGACAATGTTGTGCTCTCCTCGTGTGAAGGACACTGCTGTCGTTATGTAAGACAGGCTGTTAGTTACACTTCCAAACTTACTGCACATAAATAAGGAGGACAAACATCAAGTCTCTCCCCATAATAAAGGTTAAAGTGACAAGAAGGTCGAGACCACTGAACTAAAAAAGGCAAAATACACTCTGAGCAATGCTAGTCTCTTACGAACAAGACCCACATCAAACACAGCTCGTTTATTCTGTCCTGAACCGTGTTTTAATACTATAATGGCAGTATTAACGCACTTTTATAGGTTTGTTATCTAGAATATCAGCTTCAAAACAGTAGTAATGGGCCTAGAGAGTTGTTAACCACACATCTCTCTGAATTAAACTAATAATAATGATCTATAGATGCTGTAAACAACCACAGTTCACAACAAGAAAAGCTGCCATAGCTGTAGTGAAGTCCATACAAATACACACCAGATCGTCTAAACGCGATAAATCCGACACAATAACGAGACTAAAAACACAACAAACGATATATCTACCTGGCATGGCGTGCTCTCTGGTCGTTCGTCCAAAAACAATATCGCCAAAAGCCCTGCAGGTAAAGTCCCGCACAAAGCGCTGAGTGATAATTCCTTCACTTGCAGTGAGTTGAGACGGCTAACTGCTGTTAGCTAAATACATTAAGAGCAGCGTGGTCACGTGGTCTGTGCTTAAACAAACACCCGCTCTGCCCCGCCTCCTGCGCATGCGCACCAGTGGCCGCCTAAAGGACCATCAAAACAAGACGGAGCGGAAGGGAGTAGTGTTTAAGACTAACTTTACTCAGAGTTTAAGAGTCAGTCCGGTGGAGTTTGTAGTTTCAATTGTTTTGAAATGGCAAACAGTTAGTTCTTTAAAATGTCTGTGTATATAAGGATCGAATAATGTAATGGCGATACGGTTAGTTAGGTAGATAAGTTACCAGGGAGAGAGATATGCAATGATAGATAGACAGACACACGTATGAATTGATAGACAGACAGACACAGACTGACACACAGATAGCGAGACAGGCATACAGATAGACAGACAGGCATACAGATAGACAAACAGATAGACAGACAGGCATACAGATAGACAAACAGATAGACAGGCATACAGATAGACAAACATTATAGATAGATAGAGGGACAGGCATACATATAGACAAACATACAGATAGATAGATAGATAGATAGATAGATAGATATACAGACAGGAAGATTGTATAGATGGACAGATTATTAGGTAAACAGATAGATACAGTCACATGCAAAAGTTTGGGCACCCCTGAATCTTCACAACTTTTTTCCACCTTTTATGTCACAGTAATCTGTACAATTAAATTGAAAAATAAACTGAAATAATTTAGGGTGGAATATATATATATATATATATATATATATATATATATATATATATATATATATATATATATATATAAATAAATAATGTGGTTTCAGAAATATGGACACTTTTAAACTAATACTTTGTACACAAGTGAAGTGACCTTTTATGAAGTGATTTTTTTGGGTTGAAGTCTATCAGCATTCTTTGGTCATTGTGGAGGTATGCTTTGGGTTATTGTTGTCCTGAAAGGTGAAATTCCTTATCTTTCGGTTTTTAGCAGAGGCCTGGAGATTGTGTTGAAATTGACTGATATTTGGAACTGTTCATAACTCCCTCCACATTGACTAAGCCCCAGATAAACAGCCCCAAAGCATAACGCTGCCTCCACCATGCTTCACTGTGGGTATGATGTTCTTTTTGTGAAGCAAAGTATTGGCTTTGTGCCAAACATACCTTTAGTAATTATAGCTAAAATGTTCAAACTTGCTCTAATCAGACTATGACATGTTTTATCCACATGATTTTTGCAAAACAGCCAAGCTTGAAAGTTTTTCTATGTAAGAACATGCTTCCGTCTTGCCATCCTACTCCACATTGCAGAAATATGACAAATATATGAATTGTCGTCAATTGTACTACACAAGCAGTACTTGCCAGAAACTCTATGTAGCGTATGGGTGTCCATATTTATGCAACCACATTAGGTTTTTATTTTTCCCTTCTAAACCATTTCAGTGTGTTTCATTGGAATTGTGCAGATTACAGGTGACATTAAAAAGAAAAAGAAAACAAAAGTATTTCCATAACTAGAACAAATCTAGAATACACATACAATCAAACTAACATATAGAGTCAAACACGCAATGTAAGTCGTAAAAATGATATATTGTGATAATATATAGTCACATTCAATTAATAACCTCAAAATGTCCAGTCAGAAGTCAAAAACGATAGTAAAAATAAACAAAATGGCCTAGTAAACCACAGTAAACATATATAAATAGGTGTGCAGTATGTTTGGACAAAGTGGTAGTACATAGACGTTGTAATGTCTAGCAGATGCTCAGTAAATCTTTAGTCTTATTAGAACAAAACGTTACACTGACCTGAGCAGTATTTCTCGATGCAAAGTATTTCTTAATAAGAGAAAGGTGGCTCTTATTAAAACAAAAACTCGTAAATAAACTATGCTTAAGTTGCTCACATGTCAAACTCCACCGCCGAGCCTCCTGACCAAAGAAACAGACGTGAAAGGACTACTGAAACTCACATACAGACAAAAAAAGAGAGTTAATGGTCTAAACTTTGGTTTAGCTCCGGGATGTGGCGTCTTTCTGTGTTTTGAACGCAGTAACGTTACGTATTACATGTGAGTGATTCTCTCTCTTTAACGGCATCGCTTGATCAAACCGACTCGGTGTCGTTTCGTTTAGTTGTTCAGAATCAGTCTTTTTTCCACATTTATTTATTTGGGTTTATCCGCTGTGAGCAGCTCGTTATTAGTTTACACGGAAAGATAATTATTTTAACACCTTAAAATGATCAAAAACACATTGTAGTTACTGTACAGCGTATAAGTCTGTGAAGTGAATCAGGAATCGGATTAAATGTGGGTCCAGTGTTGTGAACTGGAGCTGAGTGAACGGCTCTGAGATGAGTTGAAGGAAGTTGGGACTTTGCAGTGCGGCAGCATCGCCACTTATCGGCACACTGAGAAACAGCAGTTACTCAACAGAGCCTGGAAAACCTTTAGCTAAATATACATACAAATCTAAACATACACTCTTAAAAAGAGATGGTTCTTCAAAGGTTCTTTAGTAAAAAATTGGTTCTATATAGAACCATGAACACTCAAAGAACCCAAAGAGATCTTTCCAAGATGAAAATGTTCTTCAGATTGATGAGGAATGTGCTGTAGATGGTTTTATACAGAACCCCTTTTTAAATGGTTCTATATAGCACCAAAAAGGGTTCCTCTATTATTACAAGCTTGACAGCATAACAGCAACAGAACCCTTTTGGGGGCTACGTAGAATTCTTTTCAAAAAGTTTGAATTCATTTTTTTAAAAAGATGGTTCTTCAATGGTTCTTTAGTAAAACAAAATGGTTCTATATAGAACCATGAACACTCACAGGGTCCATTCTGTGGTCAAAGGGTTCTTCAGATTTATGAGGAAAGTGTTGTAGATGGTTATACATATATGGAACCTTTTTTTAAATGGTTCTATATAGCCCCCAAAATTGGTTCTGCTGTAGTTACGATGTCAAGTTTGTAATAATAGAGGAACCCTTTTCGGTGCTATATAGAACCATTTTCAAAGGTTTCTATATAGAACTATCTTCAGCACATTCCTCATCAATCTGAAAAACCATTTAACGATGCAAAGAACCCTTTTTTGTTTGTTGAGTGTTCATGGTTCTATATAGAACCATATTCTTTACTAAAAAAAACATTGAAGAACCATCTCTTTTAAGAGTGTAGGGTACACTGTTGCATCTCAAAAAATAGAAGTTAATTGTTCATAATTTAATTCAAAAAGGTAAAATGTCATATATCATAAATTAATGACATTTAAATTGGTATTTTAAGTCTTTTTGTTGTTGTTGTTGTTGTTATTTACTGTTGTTCAGTGTATCAGTGTGAAAATCAGAAATCCAGCATCTCAAATATTTCATTGGACTTGTGTCTTGAGACTTCAGACAGGCCTGTAAATCATATATTAGCTTCTGTGCGTTTCTCTGCGTGGTCAACAGGGGGCGCAGTGCATACATGTAGGGGCAGGATGGGTAAGAGATTCTTCTACTGTCTTTTCTTCAAGCTTGAGATTTAAGGATTCTTTATTGAACATATTCAAAGTAAAGGTAGTATAGATACACAACATGTAGCTTAGCTTGAGTTATGTCAGGAATGGTACATCCTACTTCAATCTGTAGATAAGAACATCTGAATGAGTACCACTAGTACAACAGTATCTTTACCTTAAAATCAGAGTGCATTGGAGAGAGTCATGATTTTATTACTGACACTGTTTGTTAGGGGTACTTTGGGGCAGCCACCCTGCAGAAATGCCTCCCTGAAGTTCTGCACATCATTTGCCTCCATATATCTCCCAATCTTTGTGATTTAACACTGGAGTTTATGTGGAGTCTGCTATGCAAGAAAGCTCACAAGTAAGCATACCTCTTGCTGCTTTTCACTGGGCTGGAAAGGGGCTTTATGATTTGAGTTGATTTATTCTGTCTCTACTGAGAGGGCCCAAAGTGCTCCCCTGTAAAAGTGGTCAGTTTCATAATCTCTACTTGAGCCCCCACTCTTCCCCCATCTTCTGTACAGCCCTGAGCTAGTCTGCAGAGCTTTTGGGGGGTGTTTGAGGGGGTATATGTCTGCTCATAGGTGATTTATCATAGTCATTCTTTGTGAGCCTTGTGTATCAGTGCACATATATATAGCTTACGTCTAGAACATCCTGAACTCACAAAACCCCATGCTGTAACCCATCGGATTCAACTAAGACAACACCCAGAAAACACAGAAGCCATCACATATTCATGGATGTGTTCACACACACACACATATGGACACACACACACTGGATTTGAGCACCATCCTGCAAGTCATTTGAATTTTGATTTATTGGGGGAAGGGGAAGGACGAGGCCCCAAGCAGTGAGCCAACAACTCCCCACCACCAGTTCTGCAAGTCTGTGCTGTTTTACAGCACATGGATCGACAGTAGAGACACTGAGGCTGCTTGAAGGATAGGACACATACTGTAGACCTGAACTATGGTTGCCACTTTTCAATAGTTTTACCTTCAGTAGTAACTGAGCTTTGCAGGCGTTGGGTGCACATTTGTGTGAATGTGCATGTAGGAAGGTGGCCATACTTCTTTCCTGGATGGAGATTTGTCACAGGAAGGGCAGGGGTGGGAACTAAAACATGCAACTGCATACAGGACAAGAACACATTCATATTCAATCACAGGCATACAGTACAATCAGGCTTGGTCAGGAAGAGGAACATTTCGTGTAGGAGGCTCATTAATTTTCCTATTCATGTGTTCACACGCACAGACACATATACACACATGCTTCTCAAATTTTTGGACTCTGTGCAAATGCAGCATCTGTGGGCCCCGTCATTTCTTCATCAGTAAATTTATTTGTTTTGTTTGATGTTTGCATGCTATCATCAAAATGTACCACAATTATTTATGTTCAAATGTAGTGAAGATATACCATACATATAGATGTAGAACTATACCATTTGTGTAAAAAATCTCCAGTTTACTTTTACTTAATTGTAGACAGTATGAACCCATATTTCATTTGTTATATACAGTGCCTTTCAAATGTATTCACCCCTTTGACTTTTTACATATTTTGAGATATATATATATATATGTTTGGAAATAAAAAACAGAAAATTGGCATGTGCATATATATTCATCCCCTTTGCTATGAAGCCATTAAGAAGTTCTGGTGCAAATAATTATCTTCAAAATTCATATGCTTAGTGAAATGAAATCCACCTGTGTGCAATCTAAGTGTCACATAATCTGTCCCCATAGGCTGCAACACCATTAAGTAAGAGGTACCACTGACCAAACAACACCATGAAGACCAAAAGAGATTTCCAAACAAGTCAGGGACAAAGTTGTTGAAAAGTCAGCGTTGGGTTATAAAAAAGTATACAAGTCTCTGATGATTCCCGGACCATCATCAAATTCATTATCATGAATTGGAAAGAACATGGTACCACAACAAACCTGCCAAGAGAGGGCTGCCCACCAAAACTCTCAAACTGGACAAGGAGGTAACTTAGAAGAGTGTCCAGAAAAAAACCTTTACTGACAGACAAAAATAGTAAGGCTCATTTTAAGTTTGCCAAAAGGCATGTGGAAGACTCCCCAAATGTATGGATGAAGGTGCTCTGGTCAGATGAGACCAACATTGAACATTTTGTCCACCCAGGAAAACACTGTCTTTCGCAAAATCAACACATCTCATCACCCCAAGAACACCATCCCAACAGTGAAACATGTTTGATGGCAGCATCATGCTGTGGGGATGTTTTTAGCAGCAGGGACTGGGAAACTGATCTGAGTTGAGGGGAAGATGGATGGTGCTAAATACCTATTATTTTTTAGCAAAACCTATTTCAGTCTTTCAGTGATTTGAGACTGGGATGGAGAAAATGGACATCGTGCTTGAGTCCAAAGACAAAAAGGACCATTTAACCAGTCACCAGTAAATCCAAAAGTCAGGGTATGTCATGGTATGAGGGTGTGTCAGTGCCCTTGGCAAAGATCAATTACAATTCAAGTGTTCAGATACTTATTTGCAGCAGTAACACACAAATAAATGATTAAAAAATCATTCATTGTGATTTCCGGATTTTTTCTTTTAGATTATGTCTCTCACAGTGGACATGCACATAAGATGAAAATTTCAGACCCCTCCATGATTTCTAAGTAGGAGAACTTGCAAATTTGCAGGATGTTCAAATACTTATTTTCCTCACTGTATATGCTGCCTTCAAGATATCTTTTCTATAGACATCCATGTTTTTTAACAAGACAATGCAAAACCACATACTGCACACATTACAACAGTGTGGTTGCAGAAGAAGAGTGTACAGGTACTGAACTGGCCTCTCTCCAGTTCTGACCTATCTTCAATAGAGAAATGTGTAGAGAATTTTGAAATGAAAAATGTGATGCCATGCTGTTGTACACCTTAAGATGTGTTTGCAAGAAGAATGTGACAAAAACGCATGCATCACTTCATCATTTGGTACATTCAGTAGCCTTTTCGGTGTTGTGAGAAGGAATTGCAACATTACAGAGTGGTAAATGCTTTACTTTTTTGGATTGTGTTGCAGGCCTAAAATTCAGTAATTAGTGTATATTAACCAATAAAATGAAGTTGGCCAGGCAAAATACAGGCTGCGGTGAAATAAAAGTGAAATTAAATACAACTAATATATGCATTTCCATATTGTCCAAACTTTTTCTGATTTAGGATTGTATATTAGCAACATTCCTTTAGTTATGGTTTAATTGGCTTAGTAATTTAAAAACATACCCTCAAACATCCACCTTCTGTTTAGTGAATTCAGCTTTAAGGTGCAGTCATTGCTGATACAAATGTGTTCACACAGTTTGTTTAATCTCCAGTTTAAATTATTGTCAACAGAAAAGGAAGCGCTGGAGTAGACACATACAAGGGTACGGTTACTCTACTCAATGTCGATCGTCAGCTAAATGGATATAAAGTCTGCCACTGTTGAACTGTAGAGTGGTGGAACTGCTTTCTCTGGAATTATGGAGGTCCACCCAGTACCTTTGTGATGAAGTTGAGTGGATCAAGTACTAATCATCCAACATTAATGGTACCTGACATCATGAATGTTATATTACTTTTGGCTATTTAGGGGTATGGTTCTCACTTTATGTCAGAGAGCTCCTGGGTTCTGAATGAGCTCTGCTTTCAAGCTGATTCCAAGGACAATAATTACTCTTTGTGTGGGCTCATGGGCTTGTGGTTAAGGAACCAACCTCGTTACTGGAAAGTTGCTGGATTGATCACATGAAGTGACAGGACATGGCTGAAGTGCCTTTGAGCAAGGATACTAACCCCCAACTGCTCCTTTGTGTTGGACAGTGCTGCCCACTACTCTGGGCAAGTGTGTTAAGTCTTCATTAGTGTATGTGTATGTGTTTCACTGCTTGGATGGGTTAAATACGGAGGTCAGATTCCCAGCAAACTGTGTCACTTTCACTTTAAACAAAGTGTATGAAAGCTTTTGATTTCAGAAGAACAACTAATAGTGATAGAGCAGATGGTCAGGTGGTCATCAACCATCCTTCCAAAGATCTGACTTCCTATGAAGCATAGTTCCAGCCTGGACACAACTTTTTCCACTATTCAGTCTGTTTTCATTGGCTTTTACCAGTTGGAAGAGATATTTGTAAGTGGGGGGGGGGTTTGAATTTGGCAGAAAGGTCTCTATTCTCCAGATGGATGCGAATCAAACTGAAAGGCTGTTACAGGCTTGAATAAAATCACGACCACTGAAGCCTGGTAATAAAAAAACAAAACCAGCCTGCCACTTATTTCACTGTTTTCCCATACAAAGAGGAGAACATGTTCCAAACAGCTGCAGCTCTATCATGGGTGTAGACCATCCAATAGCGGAAGGGTGGTGAACGATACAGGAAGGCTTTCGGGTGTGTTTGGGGTCAGAGCCAAAAGACTTCCTCGTTTGGCATGCAGCATGAGTCTAGAAGGAGCGCTATGTGGAGCACTTCCTGTCAGCTGACTGACTGACTTCCTGTCTGAGCTGGAGGACCAGAGGAATCTGAGTGTTATAGCAGTAGATGAGTAAAACAGAATGGAAAGTGGCTGCTTGGGCACTGACTAACTGAAGTAGTTAATTATAGTATTTTATTATTCTCACAAGGCCTGTTGGGCTGTAGAGCTGGACCAAGGCTTTGGATGTTGATGTAGTGATACCAAGGAGGGACATGTAGTGATCAAATGTAATCAATTATAATGCATTTCGTTGATGTTGTGCAACATACTCACAACACATTCCAGTATATTCCATTTTCATATTGCACAGAAAGTGGACCTAGAATGGTTTTAACATCAGCCCGTTGGGCTCCCTCCGCAACATGCCATTCCAAAGAAAAAGTGAGAGAAAGAAAGAAAGAGGCAGGTCTGGATGTGGTTGAATAAGAAAGTGTAGGAGAGCAGGGTACAGGGGCCCCTCATCAGGGCCTCTCACTATGCCATCAGTAATGGTTTCCAGACTCAGCCAAAATAAATTGATTTGGAAATATGACAAAACCGGGAATCCACAGAGACCTTTTCTTGCATGGGAATGTTCTGTGTGTGTGTGTGTGTGTGCAGTCTTAAGAGATTCTTACATTCAGGTAATAACTCCCTCCTGCATTGCCCTGGGACCATACTTATACTTGCAAATGTTAGTAAGGATTATTTATGTGTGTGTGTGTGTGTCTGTGTGTGTGTGTGTGTGTGTTATATTGTGGAAAAATTACCAGGAGAATGAGAAAATAAACGTAAAATGAGAGCCAGACTTGTAGTGCTGCTCAATGTACTGCAGTGAACTACAAGCAGCATTTTTATTCTGTATGTTCATGCACTGAACTGTGTAAAAGCTGAATTTTAAAAGCTTTATCTGGATAGTAAGAGCTTATATATATATATATATATACAGTGGTAACCCTACTTACGAGTTTAATCCGTGCAGGAGCCGAGCTCGTTAGCTGGTTTGCTCGTTAGCTGGATGCATTTTCCCCATAAGAATACATGTAAAACTGATTAATCCGTGTAAGGCAGCCAATATACAGTATACTTTAATATGCTAAATAATGTGTTTATATGGGTTTTTTAAAACATAAACGTGACGATGACGACGCTCGTGTAGGCTGGCCGCTAATGAGAGGGAGACCGACGGTGCTCATGTAGGCTGGCGGCTGCATGGTTACACTTATCATATGAAAAGTAAAAGTAAAATGTATCTAACTTTCTTGTTCACTACCTTTTGCTACCTTAGCGTCGCTTTCAACAGGCACTTTCACTTTGTATTGACCGACCTCTTCTTCTACGGTAGCATCTAGGAGATGCTACGACTGCAGCGCCCCTAGCGGTTTGGCATACTTGAAGAAATTTACGCTACTCGTTAGCTGGAATATTACTCGTTACCTGGAACAAAAATATTCCGAGATCTCGACTCGTTACATGGAATACTCGTTAGTAGGGATGCTCGAAAGTAGGGTTACCACTGTATATATATATATATATATGCCAGGAGATCATCAAACCTTGTTCTTTAGACTAGATCACAATATATTGGTTTTATTGCATTTATGTTTATTTGTATTTATTGCAACAATTTATTATTTTGCACACTTGCAGCCAATGTAGAATATTTTAAATATTGTGCATGAAGTGTTTAGGTAATGTAAAGGGCAGCAGGTGTTTTCCAATCACCTGAATTACATCTCTAAGACAAATATTTGTGGTTATTTAAATATTGTACTCTACCACAATGAGTTCCCCCTCTCCTTTCTCACACACCTTCATCATTATGTGGTCCAGTCCTATCAAAGGATATATATTAAATAGTCTCTGAAAACGTAACACTTATACATGAGTTGTTTTATTTTCATTTCATTTAATATAAGTACCTGAAAGTAGAGTAACACCCTTAATACCCCACAGAAAGATCTACAACACTAATGACATCACATCATACAGTGGTTGTTTACACTTATTTTAATTTATTTGTTTATATTTATTTATTTGTTTACAGAATTGTTTCTATTTCAGGACACATTTGCAGGACTGTATATTATACTATTAACAATATAAACAAACTGTATGTACACACACAGTCATATCAGAATATCACGACCACCTAATAGTGGGAATAAGCTCCCTTAGTTTGGAGTGTTCCCTCAGTGGTGATAATTGACACTCTCCTCGTTACTTCTGTGTTCATTATAGATCTGCTGATTGTTCTGTACCACTAGTCAGAGTTGTTGTTCCCTTCTGGCATCAATGGCCTGTGGGGCATCACTGTTATTCTTTTTGGAAGCACTCAATGTGCGAGAAGTTCATTCTCGGTACACCTTCAATACAATTGTTCTCAGCATCCCACAAAGTTGGTGGGATGCTACCATCCTTCACCCAGTAGCCCATTATCATGCCCTTTTGGATAGCAGTGAAATTATTCTCCCAAGACAATTATTTTGCCCTCTGCTACAACTGACTGGTGCTCTCGCTCTCTCTCTCTCTCTCTCTCTCTATCTATCTATCTATCTATCTATCTATCTATCTATCTATCTATCTCTTTATATACAGTACATTGGGCACGGATGGTATCAGAAGAAAATGCTGGTTTTGACATTTCTTTTATCTATTCAAGGAATAGTTTTGGACCAGTTGTACTAGTCCACTCATTCTCACATTCTCCTGCAGTGTAAATGATATGATAATATTTTTAAAACAATGAAAAGAATGGAGCTCATAAAATGAAAGTGCATGTTTTTTTTACAGTACTGATATAACATATCTAGTGTAAAGCAGTTCAATGTGTTGCATGTGGTGCATTGTGGCATGAAGAGAGAGACAGGGAACGAATGAATGAATAGAGTAGGGTGAGAAAATTAAAAGGATAACTGAGAAAAAATAGAGGAACAAGAAAAATAAAGAGGAAAAACCTGAGATGCAGGGGGTTTGGAAGGAGGAAGAGAAGAAGAGGAGGGGGGCCAATGACTTAATCAGTGTTCTGTCCCTCTTTACACACACACACACACACACGCACACACACACACACACACACACACACACACACACACACACACACACACACACACACACACACACACACACACAGACACACACGGTCACTGAATAGGCTGTAATATGATGTCACTTTCCCCTCCCTTTCTCCTGCACAACAGTCTCCAGAGCCAACTAATATGCATGTGTGTGTGTGTGTGTGTGTGTGTGTGTGTGTGTGGCTCCCTTTCTATCACCCTTTACTCCCTGACATTCCGGTGCAGTTGAGGGATTGAGTGCTTGGATACAGTCGCAAGAGGGAACACGCACACACATAGAGAGAGAGAGAGAGAGAGAGAGAGAGAGAGATTCTCTCTGGGCTGGACTACAGTTCAGAAAAACCTTTGGACCTTTTCTCCTTTTCCTAGTGCTCACAGCGTACCCTCATTCTTCTTTTGTCTGCTCTGCTGAATCCTCCAGCTGGGAATTTCGTCACTCCAGAGTGTCCAGTAGCCACAGAAGCATCTCTGGAAGTTTCCTCCTCTGCTGTGGTCTCTGGACGTTTGCAGGAGTTTAATCAGAGTGGGAGTTTGTGGGTCAGGCAAGAGCAAAGCATTGTTTCGTCAGCACAAGGGTGAGTTGATGTTGTTTGAAAGTCTTGTTTTCAGCTGATTTGGGCAGATGTTCTTGGATGCAAAAGTATGACATCACTGAGTGAAGTCCAGTGCATGTGCTGCCAGTGTGGACATTGTATTACACACATATAAAGTGTGATAGAGTAGGGCACTCTGGATGCGGAATGCTGATTAGATAGTATCTCAAAGACAAGGACTCCGGTCAGAGAGTTGGGGTACAGAACAATGTCCCTTAGATCTTTAATAATGTATATCAGAGTGTCATAGAAGAGTGGCATTTTTGGATTGATGGCACCGAAGAATTTCCATGAAGAACCTTTCAGTAAATGATTTAGTAAAAGAGATTTAGACTTGAAATGAAAAGTGTAAATAAACTTTTTACAGTTTAGAGTCTCCACAAAATGTAACGTTTGTATGTTAATGTTTTTTATATATTACCACATAACCAAACAAAGAATCATTAAGAAATGGTTTAGGAAGATGTTTGATCCCTCCACTGATGTACCAAGGCTTGTTGAAGTCTCTGGTCTCTTGCCCTTTGTTTTGAGTTTGTTGTAGAAGTGAACAGGGAAAAGTGGGATGGGCAGAGTGAAGCATAAGGTGGAGCACTTCCACCAATACGTTTTTTAATTTATGTCCCGTGTTGTGCCATATTTAGCCCCACATGCTGTTTATTGTAGCTGAGAGGCTTTTCCTCATGCTAGAGTGATGCTACTTCTGGTTACATCTGAACTAAAGGAAACACTGCTTTGATTTATGATTTGTTGATTAGAAAGCTCTATACCAGGGGTAGACAACTCCAGTCCTGGAGTGCCGGTTTCCTGCACAGTTTGGTGATCTACCTGATCAAACACACCTGATTCAACTCAGCGGGCAATTAGCATGTTTAATTGTAGTGTCAGAGCAGTGACATCACCAAACTGTGCTGGACACCGGCTCTCCAGGACTGGAGTTGCCTACCCCTGCTCTATACAATGACGTTATATAACATACAATAGTAAGAACACATACATCATAGTTACATTACGTCTACAAAAGTATTGGGACACATGCTCATGCATTGTTTCTTCTGAAATGGGTGTTAATAGAGTTTATCCTGCTTTTGTTAGAGTAACTGTCTCTACTGGCGTTTGGGGCATTGCTGTGAGGATTTGATTATATCCAATGACAAAAGATATGTTGGATGATCACCATCCCTAACTCTTCAGCTCATCCCAAAAGTACTGTTTGGAGCTCCATCATTCCAGAGAACACAGCTCCACAGCTCAATGATGGAGGGCTTTATACCCATCTAGCCCACACCTGGCATTAGACATGGTGCCAATAGGTTCATGTTTATCTGCTCCATAGTCATATTGTATTGACAGTACTTCACTACAGGGACTAGACAAGCTGTGTGTGCAACTTAATGTAGCTGAATGCATTGATTAGAAGGGAGAATAGATGAGGGAGAATGGATCAGAACTGTATTATTGAGCTCACCTGAATTATATCACCTGACAAAATACAGAATCAATACAAAAGTCAGTAGATGGTGTAACGTGTCAAAGGTCGGAGTTAGTAGTAAGCAGATAGTTTATCAGCTACACTGATCATACAGCTGCACTTTGTAGTTCTACAATTACAGACTGTAGTCCATTTGTTTCTCTGTATACTGTGTTAGCCTCCTTTCACCTGTTCTTCAATGGCCAGGACCACCACAGAGCAGATGACACTGACATGGTGGTGGTGTGTTAGTGTGTTGTGCTGGAACATGTGGATTAGGCACAGCAGTGCTGCTGATGTTTTTAAACACTTCAGTGTCACTGCTGGAGTGGAAATAGTGCACAGACCAAAACTATTCAACAACTTCCTGTGGGCAACATCCTGTGACCACTGATGAAGGACTAGAGGACCAAAACAAACTGTGCAGTAATAGATGAGCTACTGTGTCTGACTTTACATCTACAAGGTGGACCAATGAGGTAGGTGTGTCTACTAGAGTGGACAGTGAGCTAACAGTGTTTAAAAGCTCGAGCAGTTCTGCTGTGTCTGATCCATTTATACCAGCACAATGTCAGTGTCACTGCAGTATTGTGTACATATATATGTATGTATTTATTTAGTCTATATATATATATATATATGTGTGTGTGTGTGTGTGTGTATGTGTATAGTGTATATATATATATATAATGTGTGTGTGTGTGTGTGTGTGTGTGTATGTTTATAGTATATATATATATATGTGTGTGTGTGTGTGTGTGTGTGTGTGTGTGTGTGTGTGTATGTGTATAATATATATATTATAATTAAAAATTTTGCAAACTCAATAATATGCTTATGTGTAATGTGCAGGAAAAACAGCCCCCCACCACACACACACGCACACACACACACACACACACACACAAACACTTAATTTTCCATATGTCTCAATATCACCATACTATAAAATATCAGGGAGACAGATGTGGAGTGGAGTGATAGAAGATAGAATACTGGAGACTGAGATCGCACCAGCTGGAGATTCAGATCCATTTACTATTAAAGCATATAAAACCTCCCCCATTCTCTGCTTCTATTATTCTCTTCCCCTGCATGCCCACACCACATGGCTCCATAAGCAAAGGGAGAACACAGACAACAGATAGAAAAAGACATTAGATGTGAGAGGGAAAACTAGAGGAATGTGTGGGAACGAAAGTAAGAAAAACAGGAATCTCACGGGGAATTCGTTAAGAATCAGTGAAGATTGTTAATCTAAACTTTTTAACGATGTCCCAGGGGATCAGGCATTGCACAGGCATAGTGATAAAACACAATCATGCTTTGGCCTGTGTTTACGTTCATTCACGTTAAATAGAAATCTTAAATAAAATGAGTCATATGTTCTATTTACATGTGCTCTCTGTAGAGGAAGAGTCAAATTATTTTCACTTAGAAAATCAATAATTATGTTGTTATATTATACAGAGGGTCCCCTTTGCTTCTTTACCCAAATGGTCATGAATAACTTTAATACTAATGAAGATCTGGTGATAAAATTTGGATTAATATACCTCAGTTTGCATGAAAAAGACTGACATGCATGATTATAATGCAGGTAGATGGGTGTTAATTTATGACGACTAATATCTACGGCTGTAGGAGTGGAGGCCGGCGCCCATCCAGATGTCTCCATTAGTTGCCTGCATTAGCATTGAAACATTAAAGCCTTCAATTATCCTTGTGGACACAGCATGGGACGTTAGTTATTTCATTCTGAGAATTGTGCAACGATCCATGCAAAATGTGTCAGTGCACAGTACAGGAGGAGTGTTCATGGTGCAAACATACCAAAAACCTGATTCATAGGAAATAGAACGTTGACACAGACTGAGGTCTATTTAGTAAAATTTCATCACTAGATCTTCATTAGTATTAAATTTATTCACTATTGTTTGGATACAGATGCAAACTGGACACCGTGAATGTATAATGTATGGTATATTGTTTAATTTGAGGAAATCTAATATGAAAAATTTTAAATGGAGTGTTTATAACATTGGCTGTCACTACAGTTGACTTCCTAGGTTTAAAAGATACTAAATACTGTTATTATGCATGTGCGTCATGCATACTAATTAACATTCTCTTTCACTTCAGGAAAGATGAGAGATGAGAGAAATTGTCTTCTGTTTGTTGTAATGTAATGTGTTGTTTGTGTTCTGTCAGGCTGTGAAGGCCCTGTCAGCTCCAGAATGGCAGCGCTCCTGCAGCCCAACACCAACAGCCTGCAGATCCCAGGTATCCTCCTCACACACCCTGACAAACATTCACTCACGGAATTTGCACAGGTTTGGAGACTGTTGGTGGCTAAATGTATACAGTTGAATGGATACATTGAGTTCAATAAATTACATTCTGCCCTGTCCTGGGCTTAGTTGAATAGTGTAATGCCCTGCCCTGCGCCCAGTGAGGGGGTAGGGGACTAACCGCGACCCTGATAAGGATTAAGCGGGTGTGATAATGGATGGATGGATAGAAATGATTCTTTGTCGACTCTTTTGTTGAAGTGAGAATATTTTTGTAATGACTTGTAATGACTTGTAATGTTTTTGTAAACTTGTAATGAACAATTTCTATCTATTTGAATGTAACTTATAAAATAAATAAATAATAATAATAATAATAATAATAATAATAATAGAACTTTTTCATTTTTTTTACATTTTTTGCCAGTTTTCTCCCTTTCCCAATGTAATAGTCGCCAATTAACCCAACCCATTTCTGGCTCTCCCCATCACTTTGCACTGTCCCTGACTCTAGGAGACCTGACCTACATGTTTTTGGGCTGTGGGAGGGAATAAATTAAGCAAGTAACAGTAATTGTGCATTAAAATGTATATGTGCATGTTCTTATTGTCTGCATCATAAGACTGTGTATTGAGTTAAATGAGGAAATATGATAAGAAATAAAGGATATTTATGATATTTCATTTACTTTCTATTGTTTATTACTACCAACTATTGATTATACATATAAATATGCAAATACAGATGTTCTGTTTACTTTTTTGTGTTTTTTCCAGGCTTTAAATTCTGGAATGTCAGGAAGTTTAATACATTATAA
The DNA here is from genome assembly GCA_036984385.1 of Crenuchus spilurus. NCBI lineage: Eukaryota > Metazoa > Chordata > Actinopteri > Characiformes > Crenuchidae > Crenuchus > Crenuchus spilurus. Next base: position 36,558 of record BRDA01009922.1, read on the forward strand.
GTTTAAGTTCATCACTCAGTCTAACAGACCTTCAGATTCCTGCAGCTCAAAAACAAAAAAAAACACATCCATTCTCATTGATTGGTGTGGGAGCTATGAAGGAATCTGACACTGAGTAACATTCCAAAATCAAATGTTTGGATTTCAGTTCTCGTTAATGTCCAGCAAATATGTTGGTATTGCCGTTATGAGGGAATTATGTGGTCATTCCTTCCTTTTCTGTGGCTGTGGGGGAAACGGGTGTGGCCCACCCTTATCTACTCTCCCTCTCCAGGAAATATGTGTGTGTGTTTGAGAGTGAGTCTGATAACATTCCGATCATACCCATGAGTGAACTTTCCATCTTACATAGGTTTCCTAAAACTGCACAGGCGGGTGGCCACTTTGACGATGGTATTATCACCATGGTGATCAGGGGAGTCTGAGAACAGGTCATTCCCTGCAGGAGCCTTTTAACACCATCGGAATTCCGAAATCAGTGGAATGCTGTGCTCAGAATTCCTCTTCAGTGGTTGGCACTGATAGGAGTCTGTTTAGTGTGAAAGTGTTGAAAGCTTTCCCAGGATTACTGAACCTGCTGACAGTCAACTGAACACTGACTGGACTTACAAATGACCATCAGATGCTAGAAGCTTCCTGATATGCTGGACTGAAATGTCTGTATAATGTATGGTACTGTGCAAAAATCACAATGCTTCTGAGAAAAACATTTTTAAAGTGGAGAGTTCACAGTAAACACTAAGATAGAATAATTAATAATGATTTGTGTAGGGCCCCGAATGGCTCAGTGGGCTAAGACGCTAACACTATGACCAGAGGATCATGAGTTTGAATCCCGGTCATGCTGTTTGCCGTCAACAGCCCGGGCCCACGAGAACAAAAATTGGCAGCGCTCTCTCTGGGCGGGTAGATGGCGCTCTCTCTCTCCCAATCACTCTCACATTTCAATGTCTGCTGGCTCAGGCGTCTACTGATTGGTCCATTTGAAAATAGAGACCCTGCACTTTCCTCTGAGTGCATTGGGTCCCCAGGTAGTCCGTGGTGGTGGCCATATCGCACTCAACAGAGGTGACTTTTGCATGTCTTCACCCACCTAGAGTCAAGGTCAGTGCAAAGTGATGGTTAATGGGTGGTTAATTGGTGACTACCACACTGGGGAAAGGAGAAAATCAGCAAAAATTAAAATAAATAAAAAAATAAAAATATATACAGTACACAGTAAATCTGCCAGTGTTAAATCAACACTATTAGAGTTAAATTAACACTGAGAGTGTTACATTTTGACACTCTCAGTGTTAATTTAACTCTAACAGTGTTGATTTAACACTGGCAGATTTACTGTGTATAATAATGATCTGTGTAGTGTAATCCCAGCTAAAAAGTCATTCGGAAACATTCACAATATACCATAAAGTTCTCAAATGTATTTGCTTAATTTGGAAGACTTCACCAAAAAAAAAAACAACAACACAGTGTTACATCTTTACTCAGTATTATATTTCCCAAGATAACTTTACTGGAACAACAAATCAGTGTTACTTGTGTACTCTAATGTAATTGTACAATATGTCTTTGTGTTTATTCTAATGGTTCACAGTATGACACAAATTGATACAATCCTTATTGTCAGATTTCTCTGCATACTCATCTTACATACTAGCAGTTTATTTATTATATATTATATATCATTCTCTGGCGTCAATTCGATCACCCTTCAGCTGGTACCCTATTATCATGCCCTTTTCAACAATGGTTAAATCATGTCCTTTGGCCATAGTGATCATTTTGGACTCTAATACAATTGACTAGCGTTCTTTTTTTAATATGATGCTCTCAGAAACCATTAAAAAACAACTGTAATAGCTCATTTTATAAAAAGTCATTTTATTCTGCTATTGCTTCAATGCAACACATAATAGAAGTTGTGTGACTGCCTCAAGGAAGCCAAGAGAACCAGGCTGAAACGTTCCAGAGACCTCTACCTGAAGTCTTGTAATGATGTACTAGTCACATTAACTAATGCCATGTCCTCCTTATGAACTGTTTGTATTCAGGAGAGTAGATTATGCATTTGTACCAACTCTTCGTCTCTCTCTCTCTCAGGCAATGACACACCTGTGTCCACATCTCCATCCAGCTCTCCTTCTCCATCCAGAAACGAGTGCAGTATTGCTCCTCTCACTCCATCCCCCTCTCCGGTATGACCACATTTACTAAGAGTCCTTAACTTATATGCAGTGGGAACACTTATTATAAAATGATATAGAAGACATTGACACAGATGTTTTGCATTAGGCTGAGGAAATTTCAAACCACTTAGCTTAGAATGCATTAGAAGGGAACCGGCCACTACAGGGAACCAAATGTAGCCTAGTTTTCTATGGCATTGCCCATTGAACCCTTTTTGAAGAATGTAGGTGTAATACCTCAGCTGACCTCAAACCTGGGACATGGTCAACCTCTGGATACTTTAAAATACAGAAATGGCAAAGCAGGAAATTGTATCAGCACATGTCTGCAATTACATTTCTTTACTTAGCATCCAGTGTGGGGCTTTTAAACCAGAAGTATCTGAAGTTAATCCTGTGTTCTGCTTCCACACTGTAATCTGTGGTAGCCCCAATGAGACCCTGGACCTGACACTACATCTAACATGGATTAAGAAGACATTCAACCACCAAACACGCCCTGAATGGAGAGCTCATGAAGAATGTTTATTATCAGTAAACAGCTTTCTGAAGGGCCGGATCTGCTCTCTGCAAGAGGAGAGAGAGAGCAGACTGCTCATATCAGTACCAGGCAGAGATCTGTTAACCTCAACTCCATTAAAAGATCAAACTTTCAAGATGATACACTTTTTCTCCTTTCCTCTACCTCTCCATCCTATACATGCAGTACATCCTCCATCTGTGGTTTGAATATGAAATGTTTTGCTTTTACTTTAATTAAGATATCCACAAATATTATATCATTTAATATAATAATATATTATATTTAATATATTCAACAGTATTTTAGATTTAGCAGCACTCCAACTCAAAAATTGTTACATGTCTTTCATTACAAACACACTTTGAAGATCTCTTAAACCAAATGAGGTTCCTTTTCTTCTAAATAGCTGTGCTTTTGTCTAGAAGATGATGGTTTTACAGGAGAAGGAGAAAAGGTTGTTTAATGGAAGTCAATAGAAATTTTATTCCATTCCACTTCCATAGGTCCATTCATCATTAAACTAGAATTCCCAAACTGACGAAAATTTTCATCGTCTCTTCCCCCCACGCTGGAATGCTGGAGCCATTAACCTGCCATTGTCTGCTGCTCTGCTTCGCTTATCATGCAAATAAGCGCGTTGTCAAACACTCCGTCTCACAGAGACTCTCACTCAGTTTTACTGAGGGTAAGTCCTCTTTCCACAAAGGAAAAAATATTTATATATAATAATAGAGCAGGAATCATGCTACAGGCTTGCACGGGCGTATACACACACACACACACACACACACACATGAGCCGGGCCGAGCGAGCGGCCAAGGCCAAATCGAGCCGAGTGGCCGAGGCCGAATACCAAAACAAAACTCTCCCTACGACATGCTCCCTAGACCCTACACCCTAACCCTACAGACTCTCATTTACATCACATTACCTGTCTAATGACTCACAAGAAGGGTTTTTTTCTGCAAACCTGGGAATACTGGTGTTAAAGTTTCACTAGTATGCAAGTTTAAAGCTTCACTAGTAGGCAATGTGACAATGTTGTATAGAAGAAAAAATAAATTGTAAAATATTTTGCCACTGTGCTTTGGAAACTTTACAGAAAAAAACTGAAACATGTACAATCTTCAAGTATTCCTATTAGTCAATTCATTATGAAAAACTCCTACAGTTAAAGGCTGTCTGCTGTGTTCGATTGACGTGGAAAATTAAAATTGGGGGAAAATGAGATACATGGATACAAGACGATAGTGATGATATACACTTGTGATATTGTTTTCCTCAAAATAAACCAACTTAGCCTTCAATAAGTTATCAACAATGTATTATTAACCAGAGGGAACTTATTTGTAGTATAATTTTTGTAACTTTTGGTGGAAAACGTATATTCTATGTGCATATTTTGTATTTATATGTTGTCAGTATTTTAATGCCATGAATGATCAAAGATACATTTTTACACTTTGGACAATAAATCATGTTCTATTCTAATGATACACAAACATGCACACTCATTCTTTCTCTCTCTCTCTCTCTCTCTCTCTCTCTCTCTCTCTCTCTCTCTCTCTCTCACACACACACACACACACACACATCTCTCTCTCTCTCTCTCTCTCTCTCTCTCTCTCTCTCTCTCTCTCTCTCACACACACACACACACACACACACACACACACACACACACACACACAT